>PVLD010010156.1:0-72355 GCA_004027595.1 Dinomys branickii | reverse complement strand
CATTTGTTCCTTGGCTGGATCCCTGGGATTTGCTGTGGCTCTGGGGTCACTGCCGATGCACCCCACCGCTCCCCACTGGCAGCCGCCCACACCGACACATAGACAACTAAAGAACTACAAAATTACACAGACTATAGAAGGGAATTATCTGTGAATGCTAATTTACCTAATGTTACTTTCCCACTTATTACTCATGAATATATAAAAGTATTAAGGATAGGAAATATATTTTTCATATATTTATACATTGTTCATATTTTATCACCTGAGAAGTATGTATTCATCTCGGATGCCCATTTTTGGATTAAGTCTTTGAATTGAGGGGGTTTTATGTTTTTTTCAATGCTTCATAAGTTCTAGATATAAGTCCTTTGTCTGAGGGACAACTGGATAAGTATTTTTCCAACTTTGTGGGTTTACTTTTCACTCTGTTGGTAATTTCTTTTGCTGTGCAATTTTTTTATTAGGATGAATCCCAGTTATTGATTTTTTGTATTATTTCTAATGCAGTCAGGCCTTTGTTCCTGAAATCTTTGCCTATACCTGTGTCTTAAAGGGTTGTATCTAGTCTCTGTTCCAACTGATTTAGTATTTCTTCTTTAACATTTAGATCTTTAGGGGGCTGGGGATATAGCTCAATGGAATAAGCGCTTGCCTAGCAAGCGCAGGGTCCTGAGTTCGATCCCCAGTACCGCAAAAAAAAAAAAATTTAGATCTTTGATCCATTTTTTATTTTAGGGAGGTGCATGGTGATAGACATAGTTATAATTTTTTGGCATATGGAAAGAAAGCTAATTTTTCCAGGATCATTTATTAAAGAGGCTATCTTTCTTCCAGTGAGCATATTTGGTACCTTTGTCAAAGATAAGGTGGTGTGGCTGAGTGTGTTTTCAGCAGTTTCTGTATTTTCTAATCTGTTCCAATAATCCTCAGGTCTGTTTTTACCTTGCTGATTTTATCATAGTTGCCTTGTAGTATAATTTCAAGTCAGGGATTGTGATGCCCCCTATATTGCTTTTTTTTCAAAGATTTGGTTTTGCTACTCTAGGTCTCTTCTGGTCCCAAATAGATTTTTAGGAAAGTTTTTTTTTTTCTGATTGTGTAATATACGTTAATGGTATTTTGATTGAGACAGCTTTAAAGCTCTATAACAATCTTGAGAGTATGACAATTTTCACTACTTTGGTTCTTCCTATCCATGAGCAAGGAATATCTTTTCATTTTCTGATATTCTCTTTGGTTTCCTTCTTCAGAGTACTGTAATTTTCAATGTCTAGATCCTTTACTTCCTTTGTTAGGTGATTTCTAAGTATTTCATTCTTGGGATCTATTGTGAAGGGTGTGGTTTCCCTAATTTCTCTCTCAGTGAGTTTCTTGTTGTTATACAGGGATACTATTGATTTTTGAGTGTTGCCTTTGTATCTAGCTACACTGCTGAATTTGCTTATTAAATCTACAAATCTTTTGGTGTAGCTTTTGGGGTCTACTCTATAGAGTATCATGTAATCTGGAAATAATGATACTCTATCTCCTTCCTTTCCTATCCTTAATACTTTTATTTATTCATCTTTTCTACTTGTTCTGGCTGTTTCCAGAGCTATAATGAATAGGAGCAGTGATAGTGGACATCCTTGTCTTGTTCCTGATTTTTCTTACTCCAGAAAGAAACTCTATCTTTAAGATATCCACCAAGAACAAATGTTGGAAGGTCTGTGGGGAAAAAGGAACACTTGCACTTTTGGTGGAAGTGTAGTCTGGTGCAATCACTGTGGAAATCTTTATGGAGATTCCTTTAAAAAGTAGGATTAGAGGTTCCTTTCTACCCAGGTATACTCCTTCTGAGCATTTTCCCAGAAGGATTGAAATATCATACTACAGCGATATATATGCACTCATGTTTATAGTGGCACAATTTGTAATAGTTAAATCTTGGAAACAACCATAATAGCTATCAACAAAAGAATGTTTAAGAAGACGGGTCTTTTATACCATGGAGTACTACTCAACCATAAAGAAGGATAAATTTAAGACATCTATAGGTAAATGTATGCAATTTGAGAACATACTCTTAAGTGAAGTAACTCAGACTCATATGTAACCGTTGTATTCTTTCCCTGGTGTGAGAAACCAAGAGTCAATAAGGACCAAAATATATAACAGTGTGAAATGGGAAGAAATTGCCTCAAAGGAAATAGGAAATAGGGTGGTAAAGGGAGGAAAGGAAAGAAGGGAAAAGGAAAAATAAACCTAAAACTCCCACAAATAAAACATAATTATACTGTTAATTTCTTTTTGTTCATTTAAAGAAAGGCTTGTGCTAATGTTGTTTGTAGTATTTTTCACACACATATCTTATACTATGAATAATTACTTTGAAGATAATAATACAGTGTGTTAACTATTGTTATTCTCTTACTATTTTGTTATGAAATTTTAGTTTATGTTTTTCCACAAAATAAAAAAACAAAATATTGCTAATATGCCATTCGGGACAGGGCTCTAGATTACATAGTAGTAAAGCCTGATGAATAACAATTTTGTCCATGAGACCCATCATAGAAAAGGGGGCTGTAGTTGTTTTTTTTTCCCACTGAAGCATGTTGGGAATAGACTTTGGTGAACATTAGGATCCACTGCTCAACCCTCTCTCCAGGCATAAGGGCCTTCCTTATAAAACCTGCAGATGGGAAATCTGAGAAGTAGACAGCAATCAACTATAATACTCCTTTTTAGATCCTCTCAGCTAAAGATAGTTGCTTCAATTTAAGTCATGTCTCCATCCTGAGAGGCTCATCCTCTATGATTGAAGGATGAAGGAACATAAAGTCCTGGCTCTCTTTTCTTTGATTAACTCTAGATGGTCAACCTATGTTCAGAATTCCCTTAGGGTCAGCACAGGCTTTAAAACTGCATTATGGTTCAGATGTTCCTTTTGCCCAATCCTCTTTTCCCTCCCTTTTCATTGGTGGTTGTTCCCAACAACCCTTCTTTAGAACTTCTCTCATGTTAAATGCTGCTTCATAATCTGCTTCTCAGGAATGACAACAAGAAACAGGGACTTTCCTTGTAATTTCAAGAAAGATGAAATTATGTCCCTTCCATTTGGAAAAGAAAAACGAGAAAGAAAAACTAATACATTAAATTCTTCCTTATTAATTGCTTCATGTTTCTGTAAGGATTGTGTAAAGCAATAGCACAAGTAAATAATTGTGTGAGAAATTTGAAGTTTGAGAAATGAACATAGATTTAAGTTATATGAGTTGTTACAGAGTTTAGTTGGGTTAGAAGCAGATGAGGAGTTTATCTGCTCTTCAATTTCAGATAATGAATACTATGTGCCTACTGAATTCCTAGTAATTGGTACAAAAAATTGGCATGAGTATCTGTAGTTTGTATGTAATGAAATAGACTTAAAGAAATTAAAGCACTTAAACAACATTTAACACATAAATCAACCTAGCAAGGTACAGAACTGTGATTTAAACTCAAGAATATTTCTAATTCATTTTTTCTCAGTAGTCCACAATTGCCTTCACTGTTTTTGAATGGACATGCCTTTGAAATTTGGTTTTATGACCTTTAAGTTTCACATGTTGCTTGATCACAGTTATGATTATAAGTATTTTTAAAACATGTGTGGAAAGGTATGTATCATATGAGTTTCTCCAAAGATGACGTCTGAAATGGTATATTCAACATAATGCTACAATTTGCTTGATAAATGAATGAAAACATTGCTTTCATAAATTCTACAGAAAATAAATGTTGACACAGTTTTCGTGGCTTTTCAAAAGATGCAGAAATATCAATGATTGTATATTTACATAAGTAGAATAAATTCAGGATTTTAAGAGACAAAATTTTGTTTATTGAAAGTGTAAATGCTTTTGTAGCACTGAAGAAAATACGACTTTTATCATCCTGCCTTCCTTTCATGTATCTGGCACATCTTTTATGAAAATTTGAAAAGATATAATTAAGTCCCTTCTATGCAGTTATTCCATATTATACCTAATGTTTAACATGCATAATTTAATTTGGATCTCTCGTTTATATTCTGAGGGTAATTCAATCTTTCGGAAAATATTTCTTGAACTACTTCCACAGCCTTTACAGAGGCTGCACGTATTAAGCGATCCATTAGCCTCATTTTGTCGTGTCTTCTTCACTATTTGACTGCAGTTGTGCCCTACATCCAAACGTCTTCATGACAAAACACCCTTAGTTCAGGGCTGTGCTTTTGGCATATTTCCTATACCTTACTGAGTAGTACGAAACTTTGTAAATCTTGAACAAGCTGTGTTCCTTGATTTCTCAGAAAGAAAAAAGCAGGGTTAAATGAAATCCAAACGGAAATCTTAAATTCATTACTGTCAGCTCAAAGGCATAAGAAAATGATAAGTTCAGGCGATAAATTTCATGGACAACAAGAATTTGGTTCAGAAATTAATTCAAATAAATTACTGAGATTAACAGAATTGGGTAATTACCCTTTTCTTTTGTGAGCTATATTGACCTAGTGAAATTACTAGGGCCTTTAACAACATGTTATATGCTCTTTATACTGGCAATTAGATAATGAGAATTTTCTTCTATGTTAATGAATATAAAGTCACAAAGCTACAGTAATTGTTGGAAACAATTTGGTTTGTAAACAAATGTGTTCAGAAAAGTTTTGCTTTTGTTAGCAAACTCCACATCAAGTGACAAACACCACCTTGGTCATCTTACTCACACAGACACAAACAGCCATCCTCCCAAAAATCAGAAAAAAAAAAATTGTTCATCAAGTGAGATACCACTGTATAAATGAAAATAGCTACGATACTTGATAAAGAAATCCAGATGAAAATATAAGAATATCTAGTTTCCTGTATATTTTTGTAGTCTTGAGCATATATATATATATATATATATATATATAATCCTGTCCAAGAGAGGACCAAAGATACTGTTATTCCAACATATTTGATTCTAGTACATTCCTAATGCCAAAAAGTTGTGACATTGTTGTTCACAATAAATATAGCTGACAAAGAAAGTGATTTTGCAGGTGTACTCTAACTTTGAATTCAAAGTAGTTCAGGAATTAGCTATACTAAAACAAAGCTTAGATTCCATCTAACCCCAGAAGGAATAGATATCATTAAAAAAAGTCAACTGATAAAAATGCTGGTGGGGATGTGGGGAAGAGGAATCCTTTTCCCCTCTTGGTGAGAGTGTAGACTAGTGTAACTACTGTGGACCTTAAGAAAATGCTACTGTTATTGATGCAGGTGTTCTTCTTCTGGGTATCTTCCCAGAAAAATTAGAAGCATCATACCACAGTGATATGACACTTTTATGGCATTACAATTTGTAATAGCTAACCCTTCAAAACAATCCAATGCCCATAGACTGAGGAATAAATAAATATGATGTTTTTTCTATAATGGAGTATTACTTAGGTATACCGAAGGATAAATTGGAGGTTTTTATAGGTAAATGGGTGCAACTCAACACCATACTCATAAGTGAAATACATCAGACCCATATATGTAAACATCATATTGTCTCACTAGTGTGAAAAACTGAATGAGTAAATAAGGTCAAATATATACAATAGATATAGTGAGTTTAGAAGAAACTATTTTTAAAAAAGACAAACTGTGATGGGAACAGAGGAAAGGAAGAATGGGGAAATATATATATATATATTTATACACAAGGTAGTGAAGATAGCTATACAGCTGGTTTCTCTTAGTTCATTGAGAAGAAAGGTTATGCTAATGTTGTTTGGACAAGATATGATGCCCATATCTTGTACTCTGAATAACTATTATGAAGGGAATAGTATACAATGTATTAATTCGTGTAACTCTCCTAATAACCTATTTTGAAACTCTGTTTTATTGTTACTTTTTTCTCTTAAAAAAAGAATGAGACATAATCATCTTAAATTGAACCTGGAATTGTTCTAAGAGAAGTTATTCAATGTTTTATCACAGATATCTTTGGCACTTACTTTCTTTCCAAATTCAAATTCTACAGTGTTTCAGTACTTTTTGCCTCACAGAGTGTACATTGAAATGATATGAAAAAGTATTCTTACTCTATTACATCTTGCTAAATTTTACTGACAATCACCCTGTTTATATTCTTTGACTTTTGCGTGACCTTCACACCCACAACTAGTCAAAATGCCACCCTAGTAAGAGAATGATGCAGCCTCATTCATGCACTGAATGCAAATTCTACCTCGCCTGTCAACATTAGTTGGTTAATTTTCATGTAAAAATTAAAACATAGCTAATGGCGAATATGCAGAAAACACATGCACAGTAACTGGCTCTCAAGGGGTATTGGCACTTTAGAAGCAATTGTGTTATATGGAATGTAATGATGTAAATGTTTATCATGCATCTAGTTTAAACGCACTGAGACTCAGGTTTAGGCTTCGTTTGTAAATAATTCATAAATACAGATTGTAAACAGCTAAAGAGAGAAAGTATAATATGCACTAGGTTGTCTCATTATTTTCTCACTGTCACTGGAGCATTTCATTATGCATTTCCTGTGTATCTCAACAAATAATCTCCAATCAAGAGTTTACATACTCCCAAGAAACTTATTTTGAAAACACTTCACTCATTTAAGAGTATGGTCTGAATATTGTCTTCATTTAAGGGAAAGGGAACAGAAATAATAAAGTCTTCAGAAAATATGGCATAATATCCAGAGCATCAGTGGAAACGAAGGCAAGTATTTGAGGTAAGACCCTCACTGGAGAAGTTGCTGTCATAACATCACTGGAGATCAAAATTAGTTAAGAAGTAAAAGTTTAGGTTTTCTAAAATAAACTACTACAATTAGATTTTAGGATTTAGGGAAAAAAATCCAAAATATCTAAAGAACAAAAGTATCATATCTCTTCAAGCATTTATTCAGCAGTTAAAACTTTTTCCTTATAGCATACTTATATGGCAGGTACTGTTTTAAAAGCTTTGAAAACATTAATTCAGTTAGTTTTCATAGTACTCGTATAGCATAGTTATTACCTTTCTAGGCACAGAGGTTGATGAGAAAGTTGTGGAATTTCATATACCCAGTGGATAAACCAGCCTGGATTTAAATTAGAGTCTAGAATCAGTGCCCTTCACCACTGTGTACTATGATGACTTAAAATTTTTTATTATTTATCCATTTCTTTTTTCTTCTTTTTTTTTTTAATTTTGGTGCCAGGGATCAAACTCAGGACCTTATGCTTCCCAGGCAGGTGCTTGTGCTGCTGAGCTATGCCCTTGGCCCTATTTATCCATTTAAACCACCAAATATTGGTTATTCTTAGTAACAAGATGTGAATTATAATGAGAATCTTCTTTCCAGTAAGAAGAAGTGAATTATAATGAGAATCTGCCTCCCGGACTAAGAGTTTTGTCAGAAGTCTCGAAAGCTGAGACCAATACCAATGGAAGGAAGAAGTCGCTCCACCTCCAAAAAGAAGGTGTTGGAACATGAGGGCAGAGTCTACTCAAACACCAAGGAAGCATCTTTGTCTCTATCAACATTTGCCCGCCTCCAACTGAAATACATGCTACAGATTGAGAGAACGTGGGAGAATCGTGCAAGAAAGTGGAGCGTGGTTTCAATGTTTTATGGAAGGGAGGGTAGCATCAAACAAAATGAGAGCAGACACTTCAAGAGAACTACTCAGAAATTCTGCTCTGTGCCCTGGGGTTTGAAATACATAGTGCCTAAAGTCAGAATCATATCTTAAAATGCCAACATGTCAACAGGCTAAGGTTAGTTCAGCCAGAGAGAAGAAAACTAAAAGACAGATACATTCTGAAACAAGTTGCAGTTTCTCCAACATACCATTTTTTCTAGTGTCATGGTTTCTGTGTGGATGTTCCACAAAGCCTCGTAGGCTTTTCCGAGGTGGCTGAATCCAGAGTGTGTAGTGCTGAGATTAAGGGTGTATGATTACTAAATTGGTCCACTGATAGGTATGGCATAGTTCTGGGTAGGATTAAGGGTGCCCCACTGTAGATGTGAGTGCTACCTGCCCTAAGGGCACATAGTCTGTGGATTATAATGCCCAGAAAGAGGGCTGTTGCTATCATTGCTGGATGCCTGCTGCCTTCTTTTATGCACTGGTTCTCCTCTGTGATGCCTGTGTTGGTTTGGGGGATATTTTGCAAGGCAAAATAATAAACTACAGGACACATATTTTACATCATTATTTATAATAGTCATCCAAAGCATGATATACAAAAGAGCACAGAAAATCTGTCCACACACTAAGACCAAGGAATCCAGCTGAGGGCCTGAATCCCACGACATATCTCCTGCAGGCTTGTCTCATGGATCTGTGTTGCAAAGACCCAAAGGTCAGTGGAGGAATCTAAGAAGTCTGTGCCAGCAGGATGAAGGATCTGTGCCAGCAGGCTGAGGGATCTGCACTGGAACAAGAAAGTGATGCTCAAAGAGCCAGAGCTCCCCCAAAAGGTACCACAGGCATCCTCAGCAACAGTGAGGTCCTGAGCTTCTCTGATGATCAAGATAGCCAAGTTCCCGTCAGGAAAGCCAATGCAGCAAGCTTCCCCAGGAGACTAGCGGCGCACCATCTTCCCCTCTGGAGCCAGGAAGTGATGCTCAAAGTGAGGACCAGAGCTCTCACAAAGGGAACCGAAGCCATTCTCAGTGCCAACGAGGTCCCAAGCTCCTCGGAGGATGACAACAGCTAAGTTTACCAGGGAAACCAGCATGACGAGCTCTTCCAAAACAACCGACAGCTTCCACCAGCTCCAACAGCCTTTCTCTGCTCTCAACAGGCATAACTTTTCCTTCTCCAGCTCTGCCTCTTATGCTGCTGGCAAGAATCCCCAGGTGGGCCTCCCACACCCAGCACCCCGCTTACTCAGTTCAGCTGGGGGGTTATAAATTGACCACGAGTTATCAATCCACTACAGTGCCCCTCTGCCATGCCACCCTGCCATGGAGCCAGCTGATTAGGACCTGAAACCTCCACAAATTATGAGCTACATAAACCTTTCCTCCTTTAACTTTGTGTGTCTGCTATTTTGTCTCAGCAATAAGAAAAAATAACTAAGACATCTAGGAAGAGGACAATGTGCAGGGTTGAGGAGGACCCACCAGAGAGACTGAAAAGAAGTCATAAGAAATCAAAAGGAGAGTCATTGCTTATGAGAGATATACAGGTGGGAATTACCAAGCATATTAATAGTTGCTACTTTATGAGTACAATGGAGGTATATATACTAGTGAGAAACTTGGACATACAGAAAACTGGACAAGGCTGAACACAGAATGAGGACTGTGATTGTAGTGGATTGATAACTGGTGGTCAGCTTACGATCCCCAGCTGAACTGAGCGAGCGTGGTGCTGAGTGTGGGAGGCCCACCTGGGGATTGTTGCCATCAGCATAAGAGGCAGCACTGGAGAAGGATAATGCATCAATTACTAAAATGTTTGTTACCTGCCTACTTGTTCTAGTTGTGTTCTTGGTTCTGGCTCACTAAAAGGTGATTGAGATAGGTGATCGGCACTGCAGTCTGAGAGGCTGTCAGCCCCCTGATCCCCAGACTTCTGTCTCTCTTATTTTTTTTGTCTCACTTTTCTTTACATCTGCAGGCACCTCATTCTCGGGATCTATCACCATAGAGAGAGCAACAACAGAATGGTGCCTTTGTTATACTACCTTTTATGAAATAAGAGGGTAATCTTATTTATGAAATAAGAAGTTAGGATTTCCTGAAAATTCTCTTTTAGATTTTTAGCTCAAGGGAAATATTTTACATTTTAAAATTACAAAATGAAATTAAAATTATGTAACATAAAACACAAATATACACATATAAATATTTATATACATAACTAGAGGCATGCAATATATTTCAAGTTATTGTTATTATTTGTTTGCAGTGTGGGCTTTGAAACAAGGCCTGGGTATGCAAATCAAGTGTTCTGCAGTGGAGCTAAGCTATCAGAATATAAATGATTTTTAAACACAGTATTTTGGCTGTATACTCTTAGTGAGACATATAGTAAGTACGCTAATTACTTAGTAAGGAAGTTAATTTTTTAAAAATTCACGAACTTTATTCAATGTTCATACATTAACTGTTACCTTGAAATGTATTTTAAAACTAATTTTCATATGTATGTGATGAAACAAGCAAGTATGCTAATCTAAGGGTCAATGTTCTCAAAGTAAAATTTAAAATCAGAGAAATTTGAAACCTTGTTTCATACTTTTCTTTTCCTAATGTACGTTATATAGTGTAATAGGTTTCACTTGGTGTATTTTACATGCATAGAGTTTAAAACCTTCTACCCCATAACCCTTCTGCACTTCTTCCCCTTATCACCTTCTCTAAGTCTCCTTTCTCCTTTCATTTTATCTTTATTTAGAGTCCACGTATTACAGAAAACACCTGATATTTGTATTTCCGGGTCCAGTTATTATTGCTTAACATGCTATCTCTAGCCCTATTTTCCTGAAATTAACATTATTTAAATCTTTCTTATAAGTAATACTCCACTGTGTATATACACCTCATTTTCCTTACCTATTCATTAGTCAATAGGCACAAATTGTTATAAAAATAAATGAGATTGCAAGTAAAAGACATTTTTAATCTTCAAAATTTATATATGTATTTTCCCATTGTATTCATGGAAGAAATCTCTAACAACATCAATGATGTAGCTGAAACAAGGGTTTAAAATACAAGCTTCTTGAAGAAGTGGGTGACCGTAAACCTAACAAGGGTATACACAGAATAAGTTTGGGAAACATTGTAGCAGATAGTAAGGAAGCTACTAAAGACTATTGACATCATGGCAATGTGATATAGGAGGTAATTAGGAAGGGTCCCCATTGGCCAAAGATTGCCTAATTTGAGCATCATTGAAATAAACTGCAATGTATTGAATCACATTCAATTACATATATACTGAGGTTATAATAACATTTTTCAAGCAATGAAGATAAGAGATCTCACTGGACATTGGAATAAGTTGAATTATGCCCCATTAAAAGATATTTTGAAATTCAATTTACTATTACCCATCAATTTGATCTTACTTACAAATAGGGTATTTATAGGTGGAATATAGGTGAGATAAGCACTACCTGGTTACAGTGGGCCGAAACCCTCTGCCTGATACCCTTGTGAGGAGAAGACCTACAGGCTCTCAAACAGGAAACAGGGAGTACCGTTATGCAAACACAGGACCAGAAACTGGAGCAATGGGGTTAAAATTCAAGGAACACCAAGAACTGTCAGTAAAACCAAAACTACGACAGAGAAACAAAAGATTATTTTCCAGAGCCTTCACAGGGTCTGCAGATCTACCAACAGTTTGTTTTTTTTAAATCAAACCTCCAGAAACAGAAGACAGTCTTCCTACTGTTTTAAGTATCCTAGTTGATGGTAATTTTCTACGACAATGTTAGGTAACTATTACAGAAATACTTTTAGGTTGTGACAACACACATTTATTTTGGTAAATATTAAAACTAGAGAAAAATAGTTATAATGTTTATTCCTTTCCTATATAATTTGTATTTCTATTTTATGATTCATGAGGGAAAGGTTCTTTTTATACAGCAACAACAGTTAACAAATGCAGAAGTGACAGAATTTAAATAATTTGGAACTGTTTTCATCCTCTTATAAAAGGTTGAAGAAATTGACCATCAGTGGGTGCAAAAACAATTTTGTGAGATTCTGATGGGAGAAATTTACGATCAGTTGAAATAAGTGACAATGCCTAAATTGATGAGTCTGAAAGTCATTAAAATTGGTCCCCCAACATATATAGCTACGAGCGAATACCAGAAGCATAGTGTCACCTATGAAGTATAATTGTCAAAGAACTGAAGCTGAATCAAGTCAGTCATGATATACAATTCCTAGTTTACAAGAAAATATAGAAGATAAAAATGCATTCATTATAATTCATTGTACAATAATATTCCATTGAAAAATATATCTCATATGATTCTGCCCCAAATGAAATGAATTATCCTGTACAGTATGCTCTCATAAAATGTCAGAAATTAAAAGGTACACATCTGCATTCAATCAAATCAAGAATTTTAACATTCTATACTACAAAGTAACCCGATTTCTTCAACGAAGAGATTACATTTAAAAAAGATGAGAGTAAAAATAAGACACTGTATTCGCCATTTTTTAATTTCTGCGACAAAATTCTTGACATACACAACTTAAAGGAGGAAAGATATATTTAGACATCTTTTGGAGATTTCACTTCACACTTTTTTTTTTTTTTTTTTTTTTTTGCGGTACTGGGGACCGAACTCAGGACCCTGCGCTTGCTAGGCAAGTGCTTATTCCACTGAGCTATATCCCCAGCCCTTCACTTCACACTTAGTTGCTCCAATGTGAAAATATCTTGGTGGAGGGACATGGTTTAATGACTGTTTTCTACACAAAACATCCTGGAAGCAGAGAGGGGAAAAAAGTCAGAAAGAAAAGAAGGAGCCAGAAAAACACACGCACTCAGGTTATGCACCCAGAGACCAACCTCTTTTATCCAGGCAGTAGCCCTAACAAACTCAGCTGTAAATTCATGAATGCGTTAGTACACTCATAAGTATAGTGCCACCATGATCCAATCCCTTTTAGAAAACTCCAAGCCTGAATCTGCAATCAAGCTGTGACATTTTAGTTCAAATTGCAACAAAGAAGTGTCTCAAACAAATGCATTATCTGAGCTTTATTTGACACTACTTTTAAAAAAGTACCTAAAATATTTGAAACAGTTCAAGATATTGAACTATGACCTGCTATTGGATGATTTTGAGAAATTACTACTAATTTTCTTAGATGTGATAATGACACTATCCGATAGCAGTCCTGTGGGGAGTCTTTCCATGTCCTTGGTTATCCATAGAAAGAACTCAAACATACAGAAAAAGTAGCCAAGGTGTACATTTATTGAAGGTAGAAAAGAGGTTTGATCTACAGGACAAGGTGAAACCAGTGAAAAGGCTCATAGCAGACTCAAGGAGAAGATGAAAAGGGTCACTGGTATCCAAAACAACTGCATAGATTTTTCCTTTATGCAAATAAGGCATTAGAACATTTATTCTGTCAAAAACTCATTTGGACTCAGGCAACATTTAATCTTTCCTACAAAAAACTAATTTTGAGTTAGGATATTAGGGCTGGGCCAAAGTCAAAGAACTAGACAAAAATCTGTGAGTCATGAAAGCCAGAGCACACGAGTAGAACACAGGATCCAGGATGACTATAGCTCCCGAGCACTGTATGTAGAACCACTTAGAAAAGTGGTATTTTCAATTCTTCATTTGCATATTTTGTAAAATCAAGGGAGTCCTCAAAAGAACAGTTTAAATCTGGCACCAGGCTAAGTGTAACTTAATTCTATATGTAGGTAGGGCTCATTGTGTTTCCTCATTATACTTTTGGAACCTCCAGGACGCTGTCTGGTAACAGGATCTCTTCTATATTTCACCCGTGGACATCCCCAAAATATTTCTCTTTTGTAAAGCAGCTTGCAAGCAGGAATGAATGTGTAGACCTAACATCTATGAGAACCAAAAATCAAAACAAACAAAAAGAATGAAAAGAAGAGTTGACATATGATGCAGTAACAACAAAGATATTAGGCATTCTGGCAGAAAGTCCTGGGACTGGGATGGCTCTTGGAAACTGTCCCAATTTGAGAGAAGGCAGTTGAAATTTCATATTCTAAGAATAACCAATTATTAGGTAAAGGCTGCTCCTGGGAAAAGGCTGTTGCCTTACTCAAGGGGATTTCTCCCTTAGTATTCAGCTGTGAGTCACCAATAGCTTATGCTCTTGGCAGCTGAAGAAATGAACACTTCCACTGAGGAGTAAGAAGGTGTGGACAGTGTGGCACAACATCCTCCACTAGAGTGTAAGGAAAAAGTATTTGAACTCATACTCTTCAGAGCCCATCTTATTCAAGCCAATAATTGTATGAATGTATA
This sequence comes from Dinomys branickii, assembly GCA_004027595.1. Lineage (NCBI taxonomy): Eukaryota > Metazoa > Chordata > Mammalia > Rodentia > Dinomyidae > Dinomys > Dinomys branickii. Next base: position 58,343 of record PVLD010010156.1, on the reverse strand, counting down.
AATTTACAGTGTACATATATTTATATTGTACATCATTCGTGCATTGGGATAAATGCATCATGATCTGACTATCCTTGAGTTGGATAAAGAATAAAATCAACTATTGTAAAATTATTACTGAATGATAAATTGCCACAGGCAACGGCCAGCATTGTGGCACTGCACAAAGACTGAAAGCCAAGAAACACTTGATTTTCATTGTCACTCTGTTCCAATTAGTTATGCCATAGTCTCAACCTCACTTCTAGAAGAAGTAGAAAGCCACCCAAACTGTGGTTCTCCAAAGAAGAGTTAACAAGAAATCATCTGCATCAGAATGCTCAGCAAAGCTTTTTAAAATGCAGATAACTTACTATCTCTGGAGGGAGAACTCTTGAATCTCTAAATATAAGATGTTTCTTAGGGATTCAGACACATCACTATAGGTGCTTTATGAGCTTTGAGTTCATATTGTCATTTCATTATTAATTTGGACCAACATTTAATATTCAGTGCTATGGAAATTATATTTTCTTGGTCAGTGCAAGAATACAGAATATACATTATAAAATTATGACCAAATATTTCACAAATTCAGATTATTTGGGAGTTTGCATAGCAGTGCAATGTAATGATCACTCCGTGTTGATTTTTAAGGCTTCTATTGCTTCCATATCTCTCTCGAATCTATATTTAGGCATGAGCTCTTTTTTCTGTTGGAATTGAAAGTCATAAAATGATTGCCATGACGTGTGACAAGAGTATTAATACGAGGCACTTTCAAAAGAGCATCAATATATTGAAATTAATATTTTCTTATCATAATAATTGCAATATTAAAATGAAATCTCATGAAATGTATGCACATAACAGAAGCCATGTTGGTCCCTTTGGGAAGGGTTGATACTGGATAAATAGGTAAAATAATTTACAAATCAAAATTATGTCAAAACATCAGATTGATTTCTTAGTCTTACTGAAAAAAACCTTTCATCACATCCTTAATATACTAATTACAAAATGATTAACATGTACCCTACCTTAAAGCTATAGATGATTACCTTAAAATAGAAGGTATGTAACACTGAAAATGCCTATCTACATGCACAAACTAGAACAATAAAATAAGAGATTGAGATTTGTATAACTGTCACCTTTCTGAGTCTTAAGAGGGCCTCAAAGCTGAAATAAGAAACCTAATTCAGCCTTTTGCAGACTAAGTTTGTAGGTTTGCTGACTCGCACTGTGGAAAAAGAATTTTCAGGATGCAGCAGTAAGAGGCAACAGAAGGCTCTATTAGGCAAAGACTTTAGGATGCACTCAAGAATGGAGTGTGACTGCTCAGAGAAATGCAATGCATTATTTCCTGGAATAGGGAACACTTACGTTTATCTTAAAGGGGTGACAGCTGTAGGAGAAGGCAGTTCACCCCCAAAAAGTGTACATTGCCATTCTATAGGTATGGGCTCAGTTTTGTTTTCAAAATTTAACTTAAACATTCTTTGGATTCTCTCAACCTATTCTTTTATCTCAGGATCAGATTCCTGCTGTTTACATTCTCAATTAAGTCAATTTGTAAACTTTCAGTATTCTTGAGGAAGTTTTGTTGTGCTAGGCCTGGTAGGGAAACAGCATGAATTTCACAAAAGGATTTCTGATATTTTTCATCTTGGGTAACTTTGGCTGAGGCCCAAAAGTCGCATTCTTTCTGAAAAGAATATGTTTAGTTATGGTTTCCTCATCTCCTTTTTAATCTTGTATTTCTTCTGTAACACCTCATAATGACTAATTTTATAGATTTCTGGTACCAGCCCAAATAAGCTTTTGATTCAGAGTTACAAAGGATTTTCCATTATGAATTCAACTACTATATGGGTTCTTAAATGTTTTTGAAATCCTAAGATCAGAAGAGATACATCAAGAATACATGCTCTGTTTATAAAACATTATTGGCCAGTACTCTGTCTCTAGTCAGAAAGTCATAACATGGTTCACTTCTGGTAAACTTGATCATAATATTTATCTGCCATCTATTTCTATTTTTTAAAATATTTTATTAACTTGCAAAAATAAATACTGAAAAAATATAGTCTTGTATAAATACATAGAAATAAGAATTTGGAGTACTGCATGACAGTCAAAAAATTACTAATAAATCCATCAGCACAGTGGTTTTCAAAATATCTTAACTGAACCACTAAGTGAAACCAATGAGATGAAATTTTTTAACATGGAACTTTAAATTTACATTTAGTTCCCAAATAAACAACTGCATATTCTGACTATGGCATTATGAGAGTAATTCAAACTTAAATTTTGCTTTTTGTACAAACAACTATAAAAAACCTGGAACAGTATATGAAATAATTTTTTCAAAAATTAGATATATTGTGCATAATTTGATCTTAGAAATAATAGCTAAGATCTACAGGACTACCTTTGCTTTTACTTAGAGTAAATTTCTTAATTGTATACTAAAGATTAGAAATCTATAGAGTAGCACATATACTTTCATTGAAGAGGCAGACATTCGAGATTGGGGACACCTAGATCTTTGGAAAATTTCTTGAAAGATTAAAAGAGCAATGAATCATGTAAGAAAGTTCTAGAAAATAAAATAGGGATCTTCACATTGAAGGTTGGCTCTGAACATAGATAGATTGAAATTTCATGAGACAGAGCAAAGAATCTATCACCAAGAAAACCACTCTAAGGCATACAAAAATTATTAAAAGTTTTTAATATAGAGAAAAATCTCAGGAAAAGCCAGATATGCTAAAAATAGGCCACATTCATTTCACATGGAAGAACAAAATAATACTAGGAAAAAATTTAACATACTGAAAGAGAACCTTTGCCTACTAAAAATCTATATTGGTATAAATATATTTTTAAATTTAACTAAAATTAAGAATTTTGGAGATGCAGTAAGGAATATGATTTCCAGCTAGTGGAGCGAAATTAAAATCTGTTTAGACTGGAAAACTTGGAACTACAGGAAAACTCAGGAATGCACAATGAAATGAAGAGAAGTAAAAAAGATAAATAAAGGAAATATAGAAAATACTTCCTGGGCCAGGCATGGTGGAACATTCCTATAATCCTAGTACTTGCGAGGCTGAGGCAGGATTGTTGCGAGTTTGAGGACAGCCTGAACCGCATAGACAGACTGTCTCAAAAAGACCAAAAAATATTCTCCACATTTAAAAATTATTTAGTTCTACTAAAAAGCTATTAGAATTGGTAAACAAATTTAGTAAAATTTTAGGATACAAAATTAGTGGCAGTTTTATACACAAATAACAAACATGAGAAAAAATCAGAAAATAATCATTCATAATTGTTACAGAATAAGTTGAAATACCTAGAATGATATACCTAGAAATAAATTTAAACAAGGATGTGAAAGACCTTTACAATAAACTTTATAAAATACTAGTCAAAGCAACTAAAGAAGACACAAAATGCAGAAAGACAGTCTATGTTCATGGACTGGCAGAAATAACAATTAAAATATCCATACTACCAAATCAATGTATAGATTCAAAGCAGCCCCTATCAGAAGACAAGGTCTATTCTTAGTAGAAGTAGAAAAAATAAGTCTTAAAATTTATATGAAAGCACAAAAAATATAAATAACCAGATATAATTTTAACAAATACAACAAAGCTGTAGGCATTTTAATACCTGATTTAAAGAAACACCACAGAGCCGTAGTAATAGGAAAAGCTCTGTACTGTATACAAACAGACATATAGTTCAGTGCATCAGTATAGAGATCACAGAAAAATAAACATGCATCTATAGGCAGCTGTTTCTTGAAAAAACATATGTTGAAGAAAGGAAAGCTTCTTCAATAAATGGCGATGGGAAAAGCAGAATATCCATGAACAGAATTTAACTACATTCCTATCTCTCACCTTATATAATAAAAAATGAAATACATCTAAAACTTAAATTTAAGATCAAAATCTGGGATACTATTAGAGGAAAATGTAGGGGAAAGCTGCAAGGCAAAAGTATTTGAATTGATTTTTTGATATGAGTCTAAAATTGTAGGAAAAAAGCAAGCCCTGAAATAAGATTATATCAAACTAAAAGTATCTGCAAAGCAATAGAAACAATAAAGAGAATGAAGAGACAATCTATAGAACTGGAGAAAATATTCACCAACAGCTGATGTAGCGAAGGATTAATAAACAAAATATAGAAGTAACTAAAAATCTTTTAAAAATCCAATTAAAATGTAGATATAAACTGAATAGATACATTTCAAGAAAAAGAAGTAGAAAGGTTGGACAAATATATATAACGGTGCTCAATATCATTAGTCTCCAGAGAGAGGATATCAAAACTTCAACTGGATATCATGTCATTCTAAATAAAACGGATATTATCAAAATGAAAAGAATAAGTAATACCAACAAAGATGTAGACAAAAGAGAACTCATAATCTATTAATGAGAATGAATATTAAGAGTCAATATGGAAAAAGGGAGGTTTTGGACAAGATTGGGAGCACTCAGGATGCTATGGCCATAGAAAGAAAGGGAGGTTTTGGAAAAAACTGAATATAGATATAAATTATGATCAAGTAATCGGTATCCTGGTAAATATGCAAATGAAATGAATGCAGAACACTCAAGTATAACTTATGTTCCCATGCATAGATCAGTATGACTTACAATAGCTAAGATATAGAACCAGAAAAAGTACCCTTCATTGGAAGAATGAATAAAGAAATGGTGGTATGAATACACAATGAAATATTATTCATCCTTAGAAAATAATGGAAACTTTCACTTCAGCAAGAGATGATACTAGGGTGCATAATGTATGTGAAATAAGCCAGACACAGAAAGAAAAAATGGCCCATTTTCTTTTATACAGAAAATCTTTAAAACTTAATAAGGAGCAATGATCACTTGAAGATAAGGATGGGGGATGAACCATAAGGAAAGTAATGTAAGAGACATAAAGTCAGTGTTAAGTAAAGAGACACATTCTGTTGTCCCACAGTGCAGTTGTATGAGTACAGTTCACAGTAAATTGTTACGCATTTTAGGAAGATTGAGAAAAGAAAAGGTTAACTTGTCGACATATTTTAAAAAACTGTTAAGAAAGAAAGGCAGGGAAGCTTGACTTGATTAGCACCTACGGTGTGTATGTGTTAAAACATTACACCTAACTCCATTAACGTGTACAACTAATACATTGTAAAGAGAAAAAATTAAAAGATAATCCATTCTTTAAAACAAAAATATATTATGATGTTTTGTGGAGCATTATATATATATATATATAACTGCATGAAAGCGATAGCAAAAGAATGAAAAGAATGTGAAGGAAAGAGTAGAATATATTGTCATAAAATTTTAGCTTGAACTATAATATTTAAATATTACATAATTATTATTTAATATTATTATAGAGGGGATGTCAGAACAAGTGAAAACAGAGGTCCTTACAACTCATTGCAGAATATTCATCCCAAACAACAGATGCATGACTCACTAAGGAAATAAATGTACCACAGGAAATCATGGGACTGCAATTTGTGAAAGTTAACAACCGTGAAATCCTGAAACATAAGTATTTAGAATGGTAAGAATAAGGTGTGTTCGAAACATCTGGTGAGTACATTAACAAGTTGCAGTAAAAGATATGCTGCAATAATCCTCAAAATATTCCTACTTGCTTTGATCCCATCTCATTGTTTCCAGTTTCTGCAGCAGTTATGGAAGTCTTTGTTGAGGTACTTGCTCTGTCGTGGCTACCCAGACATCTTGATGTAATTGAAAGTATTTCCTTTTCTTTGTCCTTTTGAATTTGGGGAAGGGCTGCAAGTTTGTGTCCCAGGTCCAGTGAACAAGTTGGATGAGGACACATTATAACAAAATGGAATCTGGTAGCACCTTCCACTGCATTTACCATATCTTATAAAGACATTAATGAAAAAGGACTTTGGGAGATGCTTTTGAAAGTGCCAATAAAATGAGTTGAGAGGATCTGAAGCATTTTAGGAGGGTTAATTGCAGCATGTCTTTTATTGTAATAATTTTTTAAAAATTTAACATTTCGAATATATGTTGACCATGCCTGTTAAATTAACTGAAGTAATGCACTCCAGTACTCAATAAAGTGCAGCTGAGTAGGCCTGGCATGCCTTTGTGACTATGCAAGAATTTACAATTATTAATTATTGCTCTTTCTTCTATAGAGTCTTAGCATATAAATCACATTATCTCACATGAAGCATTGTTGAATAGGGTTTGTTGAATTTCTGTTTCTGTTAGTTTATTAATTGGACTCCCTGTATGTTCTCCCTTTTTATTTGTATTTCCTTTTCTTTGTTTTCTTGCCCATTCATATCCTAATAAATCTTCCCTTTCTTGCCCCTTCTTTTCTTGTATATCTGTCTGTGTGTTATTGGGGTAAATGTCCAACATTTATAATGTAAAGGAGAAAAAAATTATTTTGGTTGACATTTTAGAGGACTCAGTGCATGGTTGGTATCTTCCAAAGCAGAAGTAGCACGGTACAGAGAGAGGCTCAGCTCATGGCCCACAGGATGCTCCTCAACTCAAGAAGAGAAAGAGTAGGGAGGCATCAGGAATGCCAATGCACGCTTCTAGGTCATGTACCCTGGAATCCAGATGCGCTTGAACCTCTTAACAGCACATTCAGCTACGAAACTCATAAAGGATGGATGCGCTGATCAGTACACTACTCTGATGATTCAGTCGCCTTCTAAACATAAAACTTTCAGTGAATTTTTACAGAAGAGAACAAAAAGCAATAGAAATGATGCAAAATTTCAAAACAAGATGTTAGGAAATTAATAATCGTTATTATATGGGATATTATTTATCCCCAAAACAGTTTCTCAGATTACCAGATATAGGAATATAAAGCTAATAAAAATATAAACACTAATTGTTCCTTTTAATGAACTAGTAGAAATTAGTAGTATAATTAACTTAATTATATATATATATATATATATATATATATACCTTTATTTCTCCTTTTCCCCATTCCAGTTTTTCTTTTCTTTTCAGCAGTTTCTTTCCCTTCCACAGTGTCTACTTTGTGATTCAGATTTCATTTACTCTTAGTTTTTTACACTAGGGAGACAATATGATATTTACAAATGCAAGTTTGATTTATTTCACTTATGAGTATGGTCTCAAAATTGGTGTATATTTTAGAGATAACATAACATTACTTTCCCTTAACCATCCTATATGTTCCTGTTCATCTCATTATGCAAAATGTATTTATCTCATATGTAAGAGTCTCTCAAACTATTACAGTGTTGGCATTGCAGCAAAGTCCAAATACGAAGTGTCCTCTCATATGTCAAGCAAACTGAGTTTGGCCCATGTAGAAATCAAAAATGAAGTCAAATGCTCCAACATATATTGGCACAGGGTAAATATTCCCATTCCTAAAGGTTAAAAAAAAAAAAGGAAAAAAGGAAACTGCCTAAAGCAAGACCATACCAATCAGGTGAGCCTTATATCCTGTAGCTCTGGGTATACCACTGAGGGGACATTATTGTGAAATATGAACTCTAAATATCTGAGCAGCTCCAATTCAAATTTTTTGTTGATTTCATCCTATTAAGCCTTCATGTTTGCATGGCTTTGCTCATTGCCTGTAGTTTTTCTTGGCGGATACTCCATGTTCCTAGCATTTCTATGTGGGATCATCACTACACCTTCAGTTTTTCTCTCACAAATTTACATGTTACCATCTTGGGGGTACATTGCCTGGTCTATTAGACCTTCCTTGAAATCTAGAAGGAATCTTCCACTACTCACATGTGTCATATTTTGCATGCCTGTAAAAGTATCACTTCATAGATAATGTCAAGTTCTGTCATTCATGGGAGCAGTAGCTTGACCCTCTTGGAGCATGGCCACAGGGGCTTCTGAGGCTGGGGTGGCTGTATTCTGAGAAATGTTTCCCAAGTTGCCCTGAATGAGGTGGAGTTCTTGGAGCTTTCTTTTTAAAAATTACTCGAACACGGTTTGGACTTTGCATACTTGAACATATGAAGGGTGGGTTCTGACCAATTCCTTAAATTCCTTCTGTCTTTCCTACTTTCCTGATGCAAAGTACTTATCTTCTTTTCAATACCAACCTTTTCAGCAACCATTCTGTCCAGGACTCCAACATTACAGGCACTTAATTCTTTTGTAATTGCAAACTCTTTTAAACCATTCATTTATCCTTGCTTTTTTCTTCTGATTCTTACTCTAAATTCTGTCAAAAGTAACCAGTATTTCCTATGTCGCAGCAGGAACTTGAGCTGTTTGGAACTTTCTGTATGGAAATCTATCAGCCTCTTCTCTTTAAATTTAGCTGCACACAAGGGTTTCAGACATCAACGACACATCAGCAAGCTTTGGGCCAGAATGTAACACTCATGCTTCAGGCCCAATTGCTAATAGACTCTTCAACTCCAACTAAACCTTCATGAACCTTGTCTCTATTGGCCTCATTTCTATCAACATTCTGTGCTTCTGTGCTCTTATTAGAATCTTTCACCAATATCTGCTTACAGCATTCTAAAATTTCTCTTATTGGCATCCACAGTCTTTCTAAAATCCTTCTGCAAAACATACTAAAGGCTTATCGCCCACATCATCAAGTATAGTCACAGCAACAGTCCCACCTGTTGTAGCGATTTCTGTATCCATCACTTTCCCATCACTAGATTGAAATACTGGACACCTGCATTTTAAAGGAGGAAAAGTTTGTTTTGGTTCACCTTTCAGAAAATCCATCCCATTGTTGGTTGTCTCCAAGGCAGAAATAATATGGCACGGGGCATGGTGGAGGAAAGGTACTTAAACCATACCAGCCAGGAAAATTAGAGAGGAAGGAGGGGAGCTTGAAAAAAGAACACACCCTTCGAGATCATAACCACAGTGACAGGGCTCTTCTCACAGGGCCCTACCCCCTAATAGCATATTCATAGTAAAGGACGAACATAGTAAAGAGTGAATCCACTGCTAAGTACAGTGCCCACGTGATCCAATTATCTTCCAATCAAATGAGGCTGAAGTGGCCAATTTATGGCTAAAGCATGACACTGTGTGTGCATATATAACTAAAATTGTTCATTATTGCTTTTATTTTGCAGTATTTTACCTTGATTTTTCAAAAGAATTATTTCTTTTGTCTGCTAAAGGTCTTTGTCTTAGTTTAGCATTTGCAATCAAACTCATTGTATCTTCCTTCACTTTGCACTTACATTTCCTCTTCTATACTTTTCCATTTTCCTTCACGGGACCATGCAAGCATTACTGCTCTCTCCTCTTCATTGCTGGTACATAAGTACTGTAACAGAGACCTTGTCTTTCTCTTTCTTTTTTGTATATTTTTCTAAGATTTTTTCTTTTAACCTAGTCTAGCATACATTATTACTATTCCTTTATACTTCTAGGGAAGAGAAATAGTAAACACTTTTTTGAAAAAGAATTGTATTATTGATTTTTGAATGGTGATATTACTGGTAGTTGTTCTTTCCTCAAACTGCAGTGATAGAGTTTGAAATTAGGACTAGGAGTAGGTTGAGTAGGTGTTTTCATGTTAAGTTACATCGAAGACATGTCACAGGACGTATCACAGGGAGAAAAACCCCTTAATAAAGTAATCTACCTAATAGCGGCAGAGATTTCTATCCCAACTGATCAGCCAAACAACAAGGATCATGAGAAAAGGGCAATGATGTGTCTCCAAAATTCATAACTCCTCAAAAGTTTTGCCCACAGATACTGATGTGGATAAAATTAGTTGAAACATTTTAAAACCTGATACTTAAATTACCAATAAAATCAAAGCAGATAGAGATAGAAAGTGTAATGAATGAAGCAAAACAGTATAAAAATTTCTTTACAAATCACTTTTGTAGAGAAATAGAGGATATTAAAAAGAATGAAAAATTCCCTGGATTTAAAAACCTCAAGTAATATAAAAGAACTCACTTTAAAATTTTGATAATAGGGAGGATAATTAAAAAGAGAATATATCAGGATAATAAAAATGTGTAAATACTAGAACATTCTGTCAGTAATCATCAAAAAAGAACAGGAAACGGTGGAAAGTTTGTTCAAAAACACCCACAAATTTCTAAAAGAACATGTTTATGAACTTTCAGTCTCAAGGAGGGTATAAAAACATAAGTTAATAGCATAAAAAACCTATTCAATGAAATTAGTGCACAAAAATTGCCAAACTTTGGGGATGAGATATCCAGGTAAGAACATTTTTATGAGATGCCACAGTCAAAGCAATAAGCATAGAATAAAGTGACCTAAGTCAGTAGTACAACTTCCTTTTAATAGTTGATGATTAACTGATCAATTTTGCATATCTAGACCTATTTTCTTGAATATACACTTAGAAGTTATCAATATGTAATGCAACAACCATTGTTGATTCCCTGTCACCTTATCTGTAACTCAGATTCGATTGTACTATTCTTATGCTACTTTGTGTCTGTTTGTTAATATCTTTTTTTTTATACTTTAAAAAAAAGCATAGAATAAAGAAAGAATGTTAAAAGGCTAAAAGGCATTAGGAAGAAATGCCAACTCACCTATGAGGGATAACCTAAAACAATAACAACAGATAATTCATGGCAACACTTGAAAATTATATGGGCTGAGAATGAATTTTTCAACTCTTCAAAGAAAATAAACACAAACCCAGATTACTATACCTGCAAGTGTTCCCACAAATTCAAAAGAGAACTAAAGACATTCATGATAAGTATACACTACAGAAACTACAGACCAGGCAGCCAGCACAACAGAAAACAATTTAGGAAATTTCAAGAAGAGGCAATGAACTGCCCATCCATTGCTTGTAACTACAAAACAGAAAAGGGGGAAATATGGGGAGCAGGTGAAGCTGGAGGCCCATCACAAGTGAGGGGCTGGAACGGTGTTAGCCTCAAGAACATGGAGTGCCTGAGGTAAGTCACATGATTAAGCTGCTCTAGTCTCAAAAACACTGGAAGCCTGAGACAAGCCACATGGATCAGCTATTAGTTGGAGGGTTTTCACCTGACGTTCAACCTCCGGCGTGTATAAACATCAGGCCCTCTGCTCCTTTTCTTTACCCTCCTTCTTTTCCTTACTTTTTTTCCCACCAGAAGAGAGCGCTTCATCTGGCTCCAGTGTTCTATAAAAAAATAAAGAAAAAGAGACAATGAAGAACGCAAAAGAACAATGAGATTAGAAAAGAATGTTTCTCATGAGAAGGGGGAGTTGATACATTAAAACTAAAGTCAGATGAATCAAACAGCCAAACAAACACAGTGATAGGAGTACATACTTTTCAGTAGTGAAACTCAAAATGAATAATCTTAACTCTCTAATGAAAAGGTACAGACTGACACACTGGATCAAAAAAGAAGACCCATCAATTTGTTCTTCAAGAAACGCACCCCATCTGTAAAGATAGGCACAGGCTGAAAGTTATAGGAAGCAAAAGGCTATTCCAAGCTGCCAGAGCCTTAAATGTATCAGAAGAACCTGCAGCTGTATTCGATAAAGTTTACTTCACTAAAACTGGTCAGAAGAGACAAAGGTCACTGCATATTGATAAATAGAAAAATGCACCAAGATGAAATAAGAATTGTAAATATAGTCTCTGCCTGGGAAGTGCAAGGTCCTGAGTTCAATTCTCGTATATAAAATAAAAGAATTGTAAATGTATCTATTGAGTGTAAGCACACCCAATTTCATAAAACAAACAGTACTTGACAACAGATGCACCAATATAATGGTAGTAGTGCTCATTAATACTCCACACTCACAAATAGGACAGTCAAACAAAAATTGAGAGATTTGTCAAAATTGGTATACATCATAGAATGGATTTAATAGATACCTAAAGTGAGATTCATTTAAAAAATGACAGCATGCACATTATTTATAGCATCCCAAAGAATTCTTTGAAAAAATAAACCATGTTTTAGATCATAAAGCAAGTTTCAACAAATACAAAAATTGTAGTAATTTCATACATCCTGACAGATCACAATGGAAGGATGCTAGGTTACCAACACCATATGGAATAATGAAACCTGCACAAACAGAGAGATTGAATATACATTCTTGAATAGGTAATAACTCACAGGAAACATCAGGGAGGAACTGAAACTTTCCTAGAAGTAAGTGATAATGGAGAGAGAGCGTATCAGAACCTGTGCAAGACACTAAATGCCTTTGTAAGAGGGAACATGAGAGCTGTGCAGCTACGTATGATGTCATAAAAAATGGAGAGACCCCAGAAAAATAGCCTAATGTTCTTTCCAGAAAAACAAGAACGAACAAAACTCAAAACTCGTACAAGGTAAAAGAGTGAAGATCAGCCCAGAAGTTACTGGAATTGAGAATTTTAAAAAGCATCAATAAGTCAGAGTTGGTTCTTTGAAAATGCAATATTGACAATACCTTAGCCAAGCTAACTAAGAGAAAAGTAAGGACAACAATCATAAAATTAGAAATGAAGAAGTTTAAGTGACGACAAACATCCCTGGAATTCAAGGTATTATTAGAAACTGTTCTGAAACATACGTTCACTTTTATTTTAAAACAAAAAACAATAAAACAATGATACAAAGTTTCAATCAAAATAATAGCAAAGTGACAAGCGTTGGTTCATCATGTATCGTTATCTTCAGAATAGTTGCTCAGATTACAAGATACACTCATGCAACATTAATCAAGCAATATAAGCACAAGTTTCTCTTTTCAATGAAATAAGATAAATTAGCAATATAACTATCTTAAATGATATATATTTCCCTTTCCCTTCCTTCTCTTCTCCTTTCTGCCATCGCAGTTCCTCTTTCCTTTGGAACAGTTTCTTCCCATTTTGCAGTATATATTGTACATCTGGGATCTGATTTGCTTTTTCAGCTTCTCAAACTAGGGAGACAATAAAATGTTTACACTTGTGAGTCTGATTTATGTAACTTATGAGTATGATTTATTTATCTATGAGTTGAATTTACCTACAAGATGCATCTGTGATCTCTCATCTGTCGTATAATCCAGAATCGATTAATAAAAACAAAGTAAAAATAAATAAAAATCTTCTTGGTTCTAGGTCATGAAAAGTCTAAAAGAGAAGTATTTTTTGAAAGTATATATTTTCATTTAAAAAATAAACATTAAATACACTTCCATTAACCTAATAGAATATGTTCTTTTGTTTTAACTGATTTTGTAGGTGGAAAAGAAACATTAAATATTAGTTATCTAAGATGAGTAATGATCAGAAATTCAATTTGTTTTAAAAAATGTAGCATTTTCCTTTTTATTTTTAGTACTATTCAAGTTTCAATTTGAAAATTTTAAATAGATTATTTGTAATTTTCTGCAAATTCTTGGAAAATTTTGAGAAAATTCAGAGTATTCAATTTTTATGTGTAATGAATTTCTCCACTATATAACTGAAGAACAGATAAAAAGGATGTAGTATTTTTATATATTGGATAAACTTGAGGCTTTTACAGGTAAATGGACACAACTAGAAACCATAATCATAAGAAGTAAATCGGGCCCACAGGTGTAGATTTTGTGTTGTCTCCCTAGTGTAAGAACCTGAAAGAGTAAATAAAACCCAAAAGGTACAATAAAAATTATGAAAGGGAAAAAAATGGCTCAAAGGAAGGAACAACTAGTATGAGGGGAAGGAGAAACAGACAGAAGGAAGGGAAAATATATATGGATAGCTGGGATAATTGTACTGCTGGTATCTGGTGGTTTACTGAAATAAACAGCTAATGCTTAATTGTTTTTACCTATTTTGCATGCTTATAACATCTGAACAACTAATTTGAGGACAACGATAGGCGTTACAAAAACCATTGGTGAATTCCTACCATCTTGTCTAGTGAAACTCTGTATCCTTCCTAGTGCTTTATTTATTATTTTTTATTCTCTTTAATAGTTTGATCAATCTTGCATTTTTATATCTGATAATCTGATCAACTTCGTTGAAGATGACAATATGTAATATAACAACCAATGTTAATTCCTATCATTTTGTTTTGAAACCCTATATCATTTGTATTGTTTTTGCTTTGTTTTGTTTTTGTCTAAGTTGTTATCTTATTATTTTTTTCCTCTTTATAATAAATAAAAATATATTTTAAAATAATTCACTGATAGTATTACTATAGAAATAGTAGGAAAATAAACTTCTTGATATTAGTTATGTAGGCACATGTTAAATAGGGTAGAAAAGATTAAAGCTACAATTAAACAATAATTGCATTGTTTATATTACTTACTAGGTAGCTAATGACTAGCTCAAGAAGCCATGAAAATCAGACAGAATGATGCTTAATTATCCTACAAATCATTAAATACCTAAAAAGGAACCATAATTTCTGGCATCATTGGCCTTCTGAGTAGCCACTGCTACAAGAAAACAAGTGAAATTTCTTTGTTTCTACACATTTTGAAGTTAATATGACTCATACTGTTAGAAAAAATACTATTTCTGGAGCTCTGATTTGTTTTTGTCATTTTTTGTAATTCACTTGTAATAAACCAAACAGTTTCACTAGGATTAAAGTGTCATGTTTATAATTAAATTTTAAGCGACACTGCAAAATCAGTAATGAATCTCAACCAGGAAAAATGCTACTTTCAAATGTTAGAAGACTAAAATTTAATTTTGAATGATGTGAAAGTTATATTTCATTTGGGAGGCCAAATAATGAGAAGTTTAAAATGTGGACATCACAAACAGTAATAAATGAAACAGAGATAGCTATCAGGTCATACTATATTACTTCCCTTCTTTATACCTAATGCTAAGATAGCTTCTCACAGGGGGCAATAAAAGAATTCTGCCTCAACTGAGACTAGATTTGGATGTGTGCCAAAAAAGAAATTCCTGTGTGTTTTGAAGGTGACATGATGATAAATATTGTAGTTTATTGTTCCAAGAAAGGGAAGTCATAATGTAAATTAGAATTTATAGCCTGCTATATACTCTAGATATCACCATTTGTACATGGATATTGAATAATTGCTGAAACAAGCAAGAGAGAAAGCACATTAAACTATATGCTCACTACTCCCTTAAAAATCAGATCAATCATTAATATGATATTAATTGACACAGAATGTATTTAATCATAAAGTGCTCCTTTACTCTTACCTTATTTCCTTTCTTATGAAAATGTAATCTGCTTAACGAAAACACTCATCATTTATTAATATTTATATGAAAAATGCAAGGCAGATTTGGGTACACATGGAGACAGAACCATACGAAGATACCCATCAATAGAATATATAGTTGATGAGTATTCATCAGCAATCCAAGACCATTATTCAAATAAAGGCAAGGAAGAAAAGGTATAAAAGTTTTAAGTCTTTTTTTTTAAATCCAAACTACCTATAAATAATTTAGATGCATTGGATTAAAAATTTAATATTCAAGCTTATTTTTAAAGCAGATTTTAAAAAAATCAAAGCGGTTTTGGATAATTCATTTTATTAAGGCATCACTGATTCAGTAAAATATTTAGATTTGTTACAAACCAAAATGAAGGCATCTTAGAGTGTACAATATGAAGTGTAGAAAGTTAAAACATTAAATACTGGGGAGGCAATTATAACTGGAGAAAAAGGCAACCTGAAAGACAGATTTTATCATCAGGCAACTGTCTCTTAATAGTGTCCCTTAGAAGAGCAAGTTGGTAGAATATTAATGCAAGCCCAGGGCTGGGGGTATAGCTAAGTGGCATAAGCGCTTCCTGGCAAGCACAAGGTCCTGAGTTTGATCCCTGGTGCCGGGAAAAAAAACAAAAACAAACAAAAAAAATGTGTTCACAATCCAAGCACAATTTGATTGCCCTAGCAGAACATACTCTTTAATGAATATGACCAGTAGGGCATATCATCCCCTGATATTTGCTGTTATTTTAATCTTTTCTTGATGCTTTCTCTTTTAGTAAGAGGTATAATACATTGTAGCAGGATTTTTATTTAAAAATAGCTAAAATATTTTCCAAAACTTAAAGGACAGGTATGGAGAAGAATAAGACAGGGTCAATGCTTCTTGAAGAATTTACAGCCTAGAAGAGGCAACAGGCAGCCTGAGATAACTTCTGTGCCTTTGAATAAATGTATGAATTATCACACCATGGAGAGAAAGTGAGAGAAACAAGGCAACTCCCAATGTTTACGCGGAAGTGGAGAACTTCAAGAGAGGTCTTCAGTGTCTGAAGGGAAGGAGTGGCAAATGAAGAGAACGGTTACTGTAGAAATGTCTCTTCCTACAGAAGATGGATGGTGAAATTAAACTAAAGAGAGAAATGATTGACTATTTAATAATATTTGTTAGATTCTTTGGTATGAAATAGTTTCTTTTAGACTTTGCTTCTATTTTAGTATTCAGTGATTATAGTGAAAATGAATGATCTTCGACTAAGAGGGAAAATGAATAATCAACGAAGAGGGAAGTTCATGTTCAAGTAATTTCTCACTATACTCATTCACTGCTGGCTGTTCTGTCAAATCATTGCGAATTTCATGAAGAAATGTGGCTACATGAAATCTGAGGACTAATGTGTGCGCAGGACTAATGAATGTGGCATTGGATCAGGCGTTGTTCTTGTGCTGATCTTTGGGTGGTTTCCTGGAACAGAGAATCTAATTTTAGTGGAAGTCAGGTTTTGGACGGAAAACGAATCCCTTGGGAGTCATATGGTAACCCAATAAAAGTAGCATTTCCAGGTAACAGAATGAATCTAGTCAGCTGTATGCTACTGTCTTTCCAATCACTTGTTAATAATGTTTTGCTTCCCTTGTGAGTTAGCTGTATGGCTGAGTATTTTTTTTTTTTTTACTACCTTTGCTGTCTCTGTGTCCTTTGTGTTTTCTTTCTTTCTTTCTTTCTTTCTTTCTTTCTTTCTTTCTTTCTTTCTTTCTTTCTTTCTTTCTTTCTTTCTTTCTTTCTTTCCTTCCTTCCTTCCTTCCTTCCTTCCTTCCTTTCTTTTTCTTTCTTTCTTTCTTTCTTTCTTTCTTTCTTTCTTTCTTTCTTTCTTCCTTCCTTCCTTCCTTCCTTCCTTCCTTCCTTCCTTCCTTCCTTTCTCTTCATTTGTCTTTGCTTATTTGTTTTGTGCAGTCTGCCGTTGTCTATGTGATAGCATTTTCTGTATATGTTTGTGTGGAAATGTGCTCTTTATCTTTTTCATCTTGTTTCTCTTCCTCTGTGTTTCATTTTCTGCACCTCTCCCTCTGTGCTGTTGCTTTTCTCATTGGGTCTCCTTCCTAATTACATGTTTTCTTCAGTCTCTTTCTTTCTGTATTTCATTCTGTTTTTCCTTTTGTCATTCTTTATCAATCTGTTGTCCAGAAATACCTCTGTTTCTCCCTGTGCATCACTATTTTCCTGTATATGTAATTCTGAATCTCTGAGTTATATCTGAGTCTGTCTTCAACTGTCCCATTGAAAATCATTTAGCATGTATGTGTCTCTAAATCCCCCCCCCGTACGTATACATAACTCAGGTATGCTTCTCTGTGCGTTTCTAAGATGCTTTCCCTGCTATTTTAAAATTACATGAAACAACTACTTCTTTTAAGAAAAATAACAGAAACATCAAAGTTGAAATGCAATTTATAATTTTTATTCAATTCAGATCTTGTACAAACTCAAGTCTGTTTGTAACCAAAGGTGAATTCTTTCCACTATAGCATGCCTCTAAAATCAAAAGTCATAAAACATTCTTTGCTTTTGATTGAAAAATTCCAATGTTAAGAATTTATGCTTCATAAATACTACATTAGAAGTTAAAATCTATTCATTGGACCATTATTTATGCAACTAAAATGATTTGAGATGCTTCAGACTCTTGTGATACCTTTTCATTTAATATCCAAGTGAACATATTTGAATACTCATCTCACATTCTATGAAAAATTAAACCCTTCTATTTTGCTTAGAATTTCCTGCATGGTTATCCCATTCCATTTTCACACACTTCCTGAATTCTTTATTAGGATGGGCAAATCTCCGTTTGGTATATAGTACATCGTCTTTATGCTTTAATATTTACTTTTTTAAAAATTTGCACTTTTTAAAGATCTTTTAAAAATCTTTCACATAGATCTTTAAAATGATTCTAGAGAAAAATCTTTTTCTAAAAAATTCTTATGTAGATAAGAATTATCTAGATCACTAAGCTAACTTTCCTTCAATTTTGTAGTTAGAGGGTATGCTCACTCTTCACTGTAGTCCCAGCCTTGAGGACTAGTTTCAGCTAGAGAGGTTGCAATAGCAAAGACTATAATCACTGACCAGCTAGGAAGAGACATGTGCTACTACTACCTCTTTCCTTCTTCCTTTCTTCTCTCACAAATGTATAAATTCTTATCTTGTCTTTTTTTTGAGGCAGGGTCTTACGATGTACTTCAGGCTGGCTTTGAGCTCATTATATAGCCCAGGCTGGCCTCAAACTCAAAGTGGTTATCCTGCCTCAGCATCCTGAGTGCTGGGGTTACAGGCATACACCACCACAACGAGATTTATTTTGTCTTTTCATCCTTCAACATATTTAAAGAATCAGAACCTAAGGAAAAAAGAGTAAAGAGGTGAAAATATCATACTACACATAATCGCCTACATCAAGCTTCTGTACATAACAATCCTGGCAAATATTAAAAGAGAGGAATATTTGAATCATTGAGACTGGAAATATAAACTAGTCCAAATTGGACTATTAATAACCACACATGACTGAAAGTCTATGTAATCTACTCAAGGGTCATTAAAAAAGGTGAAAAAAAATCCATCGCAGATCAGATGCAGGAAAGCAGGAGAAAAATAGAAAACCGTGTCATATTTGTATTTTTAAATTGAAACTGTTGATAACATTGGAGTATAATTAATGCAACATTTAATTTTTTCTAACATAATACTAAAGTTATAGTAAAAGTCATCAATGACAACAGCCTTTGCATAAAATGATTGAGAAATAAGAAATAAAATTTATAGTGATCAAGAAAACAGTTATTTTGAATTAAAATGACAAAAAACATAATGGGGCTGCAGGCCACAGTCCTGTTATGGCGTCCAGGATGATTCAGTCACCAGATGGAACAATGTGAGAGAGAAGTAACTGATAGAGTAGTTTACTCTTGATATTTAGGACCAAATCATAAAACCAACATGTTAGAAAATTAGCATTGGATGTGCAAAAAAAATCTTCAGTTATCTCCATGCCCAAACTCCTGCTGTCAGGTTGGTGAGAATTTTCATTATCAAGGAGAGTATATAATAGATCTTCACAAGTCTACTTTAAAATGTTTTATTTAGGACATACAATTTAAAGCTTTTCTCCAACATGTTTTACTATCCAAATGTTTTCCTTGTACCTACGTTACTGCAGATATTCTGATTTTTTTTTCCCTGCAACTCATTTGATGTTCCTTTGAAAAGGTGTCTTTTTAATGCAGAGTCTAACTATGTACTGCAGATTAGCCTTGAACTCTCTGTGTAGCTCAGGTTGCCCTGGAACTCCTAGTGATCCTCCGCTCTCAGCCTCTTGAGTGCTGGGATTACAGGTGTATTCCACTATGCGGGACTGAAACTAAATCACATCCCAAGAATGACTTCTTTTAATGCTACAGCATTTGAGAAAATTTTATTGAAGAAAAATATTCTATTTTTGTGTATTTTACTTTCAAGAAATAATTTATACATTAGATGCTTAAGAATGGTGGTCAAGAAAAGGAATGCATCTCCAAGGAAAACTAATATTTTTTAAAGTATTAAAAATACTTAAACAATATTTTCTCTGAAGTAATTGAAAAATTGGAATTAATTTTTAAATTTTAGTAAAACTGTGAGGACCAGTTACATTTATTTGATGTAAAGGCACCATTCAATGTGTACCATGTATTTATATTTTTCTCTGAAGATGTAGTTTTCTGAACACAGATTTTAAAATTTTATTGCATTTTATGCCATGGGCTCATTCAGAATACCATTACTTTTATTTATTTATTTATTTTTTATTGTATGTGTCACTTTATTTAAAAATATAAAATCATGAATAATAATGCATACTTGTATTTTCTTATGTATATAAAAAGAAATTCTGGAAATGTACCCAAGACATTCATAACAGCAGTTCTCTATTTGAACAGTGGTTACCCATTTGGAATGTGGTAAATCCTGCATACATGAGAGATATGGTGGAAGACCATTCATTGTATTCTTCGATTTTTGATTTTGAAACTATGCAAATATGTTTACCATCCAACAATTGTACTAAAATACGTATAAGAAACCACTTTCTCAGTTTAATATTTTAGTTCACCTTTGAAATATTTAGTGAATTTGAACATTTTTCATAAGCTTACTAGCCATTGCATTTCCTATTTAGAAATTATGTCATTCATATCCTTTGCCAACTTTTAAAAATTGAAGCTTCTTTTCATATTGATTGTAAGTAAATATTAAAAATACTAATGTCTGTCTCTTCTATATGCCTCAAAGTTTTTCCTCACTTTGTTATTTACTGCTTAAATTTTAATGATATTTGGTTTCATGTGTAGGTATTTACTTTTTATTTTTTTCCACTTTTATTTTAAAAGTAAAGAAACAAAAACATATTTAAAAACAGACACAAAGTAGCATAAGAATAGTACAATCATAACTGAGTTACAGACAAGGTGACAGGGAATCAACAATGGTTGTTGCATTACATATTGATAACTTCGAAGTGTATACTCAGGAAAACAGATATAGATATGCAAAATTTGCAGCTAAAGATATTTCTTAGTTTGAAATTCTCTGTTAAGTCTCTTAGTTGTATATTGCATGCCCATATGTTTTGGACATCTTTACATCAAGATTCAAACACTACAGCAAATTTATTTCTATTTTGGAGACTAGTAATATTAAAGAATAAATTTGGGAGTAGCTAGGTGGTCAGTGGACATGAATAATAAAAATGGATTTGACCAAGGATGATAAAATGGATCTTCTTCAGAGTTTCTTTTTAAACCATTTATTAGTATATGTTTGCAATACATTATGGGTACATTCATTGTGGAGAATTGTATACCTACATATCACATCTTGATCCACTTTGCTTCCTCTTCCTTGTTTGCCCCTCTTGTCTCCACTTATAACCAGATCACTTCATATCTCTACAAAGTCTACCTCCTTGTTTCCTATTATGCATATTGATAGACATAATGAAGACAATTTACTAATCACATTATGAGTGGCCCATATGGACGACTCCCTGTTCTTTCACTTTTGGGCCATATGATTTGATTGGACTGATCTCGTTCCCTGGTTCCAGTTTGGGGCATGACTCAGATGTGGCCACTGTGCTTCCTTTTATTCTACTCATCAGGGAAGGTCCTCTGGCTATGCTAGGATAAAAAAAGACATTAGTAAGAAATGCATTTATATTTTCTGTAGAACTACTAATTGCAAAGATAATATGTACCTAAAGTTTCTGGTAGTTATCTTTGGTGCTACATGGCTACAGCCTCCATAAAAATAAATTCCACAGACAGAAAAGTAGAGCCAGGAGATGGAGAGAAAGATCAAGTCCTGCTTACCTCACTTGATACATGCATTTTTCAGGCACCTAAGCTAATGAAGCCCTCTGTATTTTGTGTTTGTAAGCACACAGCTATGCTAATTTGAAGTGAGTTTATATCACATGCCACAAAAGAACATTGGTCAATATACTTTTTAATATGTAATACATGCTTGGTGTAATCAGACTACAAACGAAAACCTTCACATATGCTGATGAATTTAATATTTCAAGTGCCTTTGGAAGACATTTTAGTAAAACAGATAAGAAATTTCATCCTAGGGCTGTGGAGATAGCTCAGTGGCACAGCACCTGCCTGGCAAGCTCAATGTCCTGAGTTTGATTCCTGGTACTCACCCCAAAGAAAAAAAAATACTAAGAAGAAGTTTCATCCTGAAGTAAGAGTACTTAAATTTAAATGTCAGCTCTATCACTTTTTTGGTTGTATGACTTCAAATAATATACTTAAACCCTGTCTCAGTTTGAAGCGGAGGAGACAAAAGCCATATTTCAAGGGTTTTACTGATTACTAAAGAGTATGCGTGCACACACACATACACAGTTAGAACAGCTACTGACTTGTAGAAAGGACGGGTGTTATGTGTGTTTTACAGATGAAGTGCCTCAAGATCAGAAAGACTAATTTATGCAATATAATACACCCAAGAAGTAGCAGATCTATAATTTGAATGAAATTGTTGATTGTAACCTAAAATTATTTTCTCAATCAACGTGTTAAAATTTTAATAACCTACATATAACAACAATGATGATTTTGATTGTATTTTTCATTGCATACTACTTGGTATGACGTTTTCATAAATCATCTCTAAATCTACAAAGATTGTGAAAGAGAGTACAATAATTCCACTTTTTTAATAATATAAAAATTAAGTCTTAGAAGGTGCTATGAACTGAATGTGGCCCTCTAAATTAGTGTTGAAATCTAACCTCATTGTACTGGTATTAAGAAGTGGAGCCTTCTAAGATGGATTAAATCATGAGGGCTCTAACCTCATAAGTGGGATTAATTTCAATAAGAAAGGAATTGAGGTGAGCAATATCGCTCCCTTTTTGCTATGTGAATTTACAGATAAATCACCATCTATGATCAAATCTACCCAAAACATAGAATCTACTACCACCGTGAATTTGGACTTCTCAGACTCCAGAATTATTAGACTATATTTCTAAGTCATTTTGTTATTGCATCAGGAACATACTCAGCAGAAGGTATAAGGAACTTGCTTACAGTTCTGCAGATTGGGTGACTATACAATGAGTGCACTAGGTCCAACTGTGCAACATAGAAGCCCTGCAACAGCTAATCAAGGGTAGAACTGATTTCAAATGATACTTCAATACTTTCATTTTAATACTTTTTCAGTTGTGCTCTATTTAGTTGACACTCTTTTCAGATCTTTTAGCCATGTATGATGGCTAAATAATTTTGCACTGCTGTAGATCAATTATTTTCAACCATAGTTATGGAAAGGACCAGGGCTCAGAGATGCATATGAAGTTATGTCTCACAAATTCAGATGAGTATTAGTACAATGGAAAATTAGATGGAAGGATACAGAGTACTCAAAATGCAGAAACCACATTTAAATTCCAGTTTGATAAAAACATTTACAGTATCTGCAATGCTAGATTATCTCACATATTTTTAACAACTCTTTTTTTATTTAAAAAAGAATAAAAGTACAAAAACATATTAACAAACAGACACCAATTAGCATAAAAATAGTACAATCACAACTGATCTATAGACAAGGTGACATGGTCTCAACAGTGGTTATTGCTTTATCCATTGATATCTTCGAAGTGTAAATATATGAACCCATACACAGACATGCAAAATTGGTCAGACCATTAATCCTCTCAACAACAGAAATACACAAAAACCAAACATCCAAAGACAGAAAACAAAACAGGCAAACAACAACAACAACAACAACAACAACAAAAACCACCAATAGTTGCTGCTTTAACAACTCTTATGTTTCTGTAGCCTATCAGATTTCAAAGTAAACCTCAGCTGTTCTGAGATGTGCAGTAGAATTTGCAAGGCAATTCATATAGAATCTTCTCAAAATTGAAAAGATTAGCTTTAGAAATGTTTGATATAATTCATTTATTTTTTTGTCTTTTTGCGACAGGGTCTCACTATGCAGTTCAGGCTTGCCTTGAGCTCACTTTGTAGTCCAAGCTGGCCTCAATCTCTCAACGATCCTCCTGCCGCAGCCTCCCAAGTGCTGGGATTACAGGTGTGCACCACCATGCCTGGCTGATACCATTTATTTTAAAAGCTTTTTGTGAGGTGACTCATATACAAAATCCCACACATATTTAATTTGTATAATTAATAAGTTTATATATATATATATATTTCAATATATAGTACATGTCTGTGGTACCATTCCAAAAGTCAAACTAGCAAGTGTATTAATCACTTTCAAGGTTTTCCTTGTATCCCTTTGCTTTTTTGTGTTACTGGTGGTAAAGTATACTTAACATGAGATATATCCACTTTAAAAAATTTTAAGTGCAACACAATTGTACCATAACTATAGGTACTAGGTTATGTAGCAAATCTTTAGAACTTTTCTTGCACAAATGTATGACTATACTCATTGAATAACTTCATGTTTTTCACTCCTCCACACCCAGGTAAACAATGTAGTATTTTATTTTATAAATTGCACTACTTTATCTACCTGATATGAATGGAAATACACATTTTCTTTCTAGTATTTTTACACTTAGCATACTGTTGTCAAGTTTCATCTATCTTGTACCATATGTCAGGATTTTCTTTTTTAAAGGTCGAATTGTACATATGTATGACATACATGTATATGATGTCATCTATATAAACGTATATAGATTATATACAGTCTATTTATATACTATGTATATTTTACTTGTCATCATTTGTTTCTTTGATAACAGCCGTTTGGATAAGTGTGCGGTGGCAACTTATCTTATTGTAATTTGTATTTTCCTGATTAGTGGTGTTGAGCAGCCTTTTACATTACTGTTGTGCACTTGAGCATCTTCTGTGGAGAAATGTCCAAGCACTTTTCCCGGTTTTATGCGATCATCATCATTAGCATCATACTCATCGTCGTCACTGCTCATGGAGTCTGAAAATTAATCCATTATCAGATATGATTTGAAAATAGTTCCCCCCGTTTGCTGAGTTGCTTGTGACTATCGTTTCCTATGCTGTGCATGAATGTTTTCCTATAATCCCATAACGTTTGCTATAATCCCATTATCTCCTTCCACTTTTGGTGTCTGCGATTTTGCTATCATATTCAGGTAAGTTATTGCAAAGATCAGTGTTAAGATTTGACCATGCATTTTGCTCTAGAGTTTTAATTATGCAGAACTTACATTTATGTCTTTAGGACATTTTTATTTGAGTTTTATGTAGTTTAGGTAAGCTTTCATTTTCTGTATGTGAATATTCAGTTTCCCTAGCACTGCTTATTAAAGAGACTATCCTTACTGTGTTGTGAATTACTGATATCCTTCTAAAACATCAGTTGATTGTATGTGCAGGTTTTATCTCTGGAACTCCTATTTTCTTCAATTGCACTGTATGGCTACATTTGTTCCACTAGCATAAATATATAATTACAATAGTTTAGTAATTCAGAAGATATTTTAAAATTAGGAGATAAGTTATTACAATTTTGTTTTTTCCTCTGGATCACTTTGAGTATTCTAGATATTTGCTGTTGTATGTCATTTTAATATTTCTTTTTTGTTTCTGTGAGAAATGCCTCTGTAGTTGAGATTTTGATGGAAGTGGCATTTAGAGAGTGCTGTGGTCATTTTAAAAATAGTAATCTTCTAGTCTATGAATATGAGTTATTTTTCTATTTATTTGTGATTGCTTTAATATTTTTCATCAGTGTATTGTAGTTTTTAATATACAAGACTTTTAGCTCATTGATTAAGCTTATCCCTAGGTATTTTACATTTTTAAGAATATAAATGTAGAATTTTAAAAGTTTTTTATGATAGCTATTAATATACAGAATACTTTTAAAATTGATTTCTTGTTCTGCATCTTTACTATAGTTATTTGTTAGATCTGGCTGTGTGTGTGTGTGTATGTGTGTGTGTGTGTGTGTGTGTGTGTGTGTGTGATACTGGATATCACACTGGTAAACTATTAAGCTATATCTCTCTTTTTTTTTTTTGAGACACAGTCTCATAATGCAGTTCAGGCTTCCCTTGAGCTCACTATGTAGCTCAGACTGGCCTCGAACTCGCAATGATCCTCCTGCCTCAGCTTTCCGAGTGCTGGCATTACAGGCATGTGCCACCAAGCCTGATTCTATCTGCCTTGTTTACATAAGTTCTTCTGTTAGATTTTCAACACCACTTGCAAACATTCTGCTGTTAAATTATTCCACATGATCTCATTTGCCTGAAGGTTTTCTTCTAATAAGGAAGTATCAAATACAATTTCTTGTTCTTTAGTAGCTGTTGTTTGATGAACATCTATGAAATTATATTCTGTGCTAGGATCTATCTGTCCAACTGACATTTTAATTTCTTGATGAACATTTACTATTTCCTCTGTAACAAAACTGGTAATCTGGCTATATTCATCAAAGATACCTTTTAGTGCTTTTATCATTTCTTCTTTCATTTTTTCTCCCATTCATTTTTTTAAAGTAAGTTCTTGCAGAGTTACCCAGGTAGGTCCTGAATTTGTAGTCTTGCAGCAGAAGCCTCATGAGTAACTAGAATTAAGGAAATGTACCACAGCGTCCAGTTTAGTTCTGATTGTTTTGTGTGGGGGATGAAATCTCTAGTGTGCTTCTAAGGATAGGATCATGTCATTTGTATAATTTTGTTTCTTCCTTTCCCATTTGTGCTTTTTTCTTGGACAGTTCTACTTGCTGAATTTCTCTGAATAGGACTTCTAGTACTGTCTTGAATATAAGTGGCAAGGGTGTCATCCTGGTATTTTTCCTGTTCTTAGAAGACAATATTTCATGTTCAGAAATAGATGTAATGTTCAGATTTGTTGCATATGTCCTTTGTTATGCTGAGGTACATTTTTTCTCCACCTGGATTGTGCAGCACTTTTATCTGAAAAGGAGAGTCAAATTCAGTGAAAGATTTCTCTGTGTATGTTAAAAATCATATTTTTTTCCTTCTTAATACTGCATGTTAGTAACAGAATAGTGAGGTTCATTTTGTGAAATTGGTACATAAACTAAAAATGCCTTCATCTTTTCCAGTCTCATTACACCCTCTCCTTTTTCTCAAGGATACATTTTACCCACTCCTAGGTCTCCAAAGGTCTACTTCCCAAATTGCTTTTATCTCTCCTACAATTAATTAATAATGAATTTCCTCATATAAGCGATAACATGATATTTAACGTTTTGAGTGTCACTTTTTTGACATAATGGCTTCCACTTACGTCTTTTTCTATTCCTTTATGGTGGAATAATATTTTTGCGTCTTTACACCAATTTCTTCTTGCATTCATTTGTTGGTGGGCATGTAGGGAGTTTTCACAATTGAGCTATTGTTAATTGCACTACTATAAACATGAGTTTGTTGGTACCTAGGTCTTTGATCCATTTTGATTTGACTTCAGTACAGAAGGAGGTAGCAGGATTTAATTTTAATCTTTTGCAAGTTGATATTCTGTGTTTTAAGCACCGTTTGTTAGAGAGGCTATCTTTTCCACAAATTTAAGAACATTGAAATCATCACAAGTACTTTTCAACCACAAATGATATGAAACTAGAAATAAAAAATGCAAAACAAATAGAAAAATAAAAAATGTGTTGAAATTAAATGAGTTTCTAAAGAACCCATTGACTGGTCTCACTTTCTTTTGAGTTCCTACAGATGAGTACTTTGTAAGGAAAAGAGGTTTATTTAACTCATATTTCTAGATATCTAGGAGTACGGTACTGCCATAAACTTCAGATGACGGCCTCACTGAGGAATGTATTTCTTGGTGGGAGAGGGGTGGCAGGGAAGAGATCTCAAGCAAGATAAGAAGATAGATATTAATAAGGAGGATAGCTTAATATTTTATAATATTCTACCATATTAACAATTTCAGGACTTTTGAGATGTATGTGCATTCTTTCCTATGGTAGTCCTCCCTTGATCTAATTAACCTCTTCTAGGTTAACAGATGAAGTACCAGAGATGGAGAAAGATAGACCAGAAAATCCAGGCTCAGGCTTTTGATTTCCTAATACTAGGCCATAAAAGAGTTTTGAGCTAGAGGCACTATAAGACTGAATGAAGGAGGGCTCAGAACTTAGAACTGGTGAATGCCAGGGATGCTGAGAGACAGAAATGGTTGTCTGGCTTTCAGCTGTTGTCTCCTGAATACTGGCTCTGGTGGGAATCTCCCACAGAAAGAAATTGGCAGGACTTTGGCAGCTGGGATCTATGAACCTCAGGTTACCAGAACAAGGATACCCAGAGTGTCCAATTCCTGACCCTGGCTACCACTGACACTATGGGCTGGAGGGTGATGGGGGGAACCATTGCAGAATTGAAAGCCGTAAGTTCCAGTGATGGAGAAAGGAGAATGGAGTAGAGCTTGCTGTAGAGGTTGTATCAGGGGAATGGCTTCGTGGCTGGAGGGCCGGATCCACCAGAGCAAACAGGGTGGGACTCTCACTGTCGTCCTGGAGAACACTAGAAGCTCCTGAACATGGTGGAGTAAAGGCAGCAGCTTCAAAGAACCACTCTGAGATGTTAGCCTAACCGACAGAGCAGAACAAGTGTCTTCTTTTTTCTTTTCCTATATATAAAATCTGCTTTATCTACGTAGCACTCTACATTGCTTTTACATTGTTTTTTTTTCATATATTCTCATACTAATGGCAGTTTCTTAGGGTTAATTCTCAACTCTTGTTCATATTTCCTTCCTTTCTCCACTTCCTGTCAGTCTCTTCACCTTCTGTTCTTTTTGTATTTTCTTCTCATATATATGTACACTTATGCCTATATACATATATGTGTACATACATGTGTGGTATTTCTCTGAATACACTAGTGTTTTATTTTACCTGCTATGTTTAATTACTTTCACTATCTTTTCCTGGGATAATGAAATATTAGAGCCTTTTTTAAAGTTCTCAGTTACTTGATGATATACAATTAGTTTCTCATATGGTGATGCTATTGGGAGTTAGTCTCTCTTCTCAAAGTACATGTAGGAGCTTGACCTGAGACCCAGGTCAGGATAAGCGGAAATACTCATCTGGAGAGACATTCCCACCATAAGAGACATATCACACAGAACAAGTCATTTCCTCGGAAGACCCCCACATGAGAGTGCAAAGTTATCCTTTCCAACTGATCTACAAAACTCAACATGTAAACAAGTGTTAATCAGAAAACGAGGCTATGAGTCACCTCTGATGTTGCAAATATTGGAGTGAAGTAGCACACTAAAATTGAAAAAACTGACAATTGAAATGATCATTGCAATCAATAAAGAGACAAACACACACCTCATTCTTAAGTAGTTTTGCGTGTGCAGGTTTAGAGTGTATATATCTTTTGAGATGGTGTTTTTCATGTAAATACGTTATTTCTACATCTATTTTGAGGGATCACTTTGCTGGTTAAGTTAATCTGGGTTGGAAATTATTTGCTTTTAGGGCTTGAAATACTTCACTCCAATCTCTTCTGGCCTTTAAAGTTTACTTTGAGAAGTGTGCTGTGATTCTAATTGGTTTACCTTTGTATGTGATTTTTAAAAATTTTTTCTCTTATTGTTTTTTAAATTCTTGGGGTGTTTTGGTTGTTTTTTGCTGTATATCTCATAAATGGATAAGGATATGCCTTAGTGAGCGTCTTTATTGCCATATTTGTTTGGTGTTCTATAAATATCACTTGTATTTTAAACTCTTTTCTCATACAGTGTTTGGGAAATTTTCTTTCGTGATTTCTGTAGACATATTAGTAAATCAATCTATGCTATCTACTAGTTTTTCTCTAACTCCAGTTAACCTTATATTTATCTTCTTATTGTCATCAAATAGCTTCTGATAACTTTCTCTTTTTCTCTTATTTTGTCTGTGGCTTTGAATAAATCATTATAGATCACCATTTTGTCCTCAATTTCAGACACTCCTTACATTGGTCATTTCTGCAATTTATCAGTTCTATACATTTTTACTTCAGATATGTCTTTCTGATATCTCTTTGAGGATTCTATATCCTTGTTGAACTTGTCATTCAAGTTTTCAACAGTTTGGGTTAGCTAACCAAGTTGTTTTTAATCTATTTTTCTAAAATTCACCATGGGCATGTTTATTAAAATTGCTATTAACTTTTGGTTCATTTCTCTCTTTGAACCCATCTAATTTTTTCATTCATTCTATGAACTTTGCATATAGTTCAGCTATATGTTTACTTTCTCCCTTTGTGACCTTTTGCTCTTCCTTGGGAAATTTGAGGGAACTTAGGAATGTTCTGTTGTCTTGCTTCCCCATGCTCCTATGTGCGTCTATATCTATATGTCTACATCTATCTATATCATCTATAACTACCTATATCTATCTATCTATCGATCTATCTATCTATCTATCTATCTGTGGCTCTTTTTTATACATCCCTCTCTTTTTCCCTCTCTTTGGAGGGTACTGTGCCTTGAAAAGTAGGAGTGAGGAGAGTTTGTGGTTTATATGGAGATATATTTAGTAGGATATTCTTTCTTTGTATTTTCAGCTTTGTATTTCCAGTGCTGGTATTTACTCTTTGTTATTTCCTTCAAGTGATTTGGATGCTGTTCCTATGTTTTCCTATAAGAATTACTCCTGGTTATGACAGCATCAGTAGATTCAAACACACAACACTTCTATAGCATAGTCTTAACAGTTACACTCCCCCCTTTGTCTAACTTCCACGCACACTCTAACCATTTATTATTGGTACGTGTTCTGCAATGGTGGAGGTGACCTGGAGGGAGGAGAATGCAAGGGGTTTGGAAGAGGAGTGTAAGAGGAGGACAATAAGCAAGGTATGATATGGAAGAGCCAAAAGTTTAGAATGGGGAGGATAATTGCTGTCTACTCACAGTATCTGTTATCAATTATAGCATTTGTAATATAAGCCAGGTCCTGATTTTCAACTAAGAGTATGGAAACTACGGTATGATAGATATTGGGATCTTGTTATTTATAGAAAGACCCACTTTCTGCTGATGATATATTGATCCTTATTGCTATTTCTCGCACTCCTCCTCCTTCCTCATCTGGTAGTTCTTTCTTGTACTTTCATGTCACTTTAAAAAACTCTCTTACTGGGGAAAACGATAATTTTAGTGAGTCTGACTCATTTCACACAAAATGATGATCTAGTTTCATCCACTTTCCTGCAAATGACATGTTTTTGTTCTTCAGTTCCCAGTAATACTCAATTTTGTACACATTCCATATTTACTTTGTCTGTTCACCCACTGACAGCTACCTAGGCTAGTGCGAACTGTGCACCTACAGACCTGAATGGGGAAACCTCTATGGTG
Source organism: Dinomys branickii (assembly GCA_004027595.1). Classification (NCBI taxonomy): domain Eukaryota; kingdom Metazoa; phylum Chordata; class Mammalia; order Rodentia; family Dinomyidae; genus Dinomys; species Dinomys branickii. Next base: position 27,210 of record PVLD010010156.1, on the reverse strand, counting down.
TGCTGACTTTGAGGACATATCATAGAGTAGCAAATGTGGCTCATATGATACTTCTGTATTTGGGGAGTTTTGTTTTGCTTTGAAGAGCCTCAATGATTTGGGTACTGGCTTTAAAAGCATGCATTCCTATCAATACTGTATAAGTGTTTCTTTCGCCCACAACTTTGGCAGGCTTTGTATTATAGTCATTCTGCTTGGAGTGAGATGACATCTCAGTGTAATTTTGTTTCACATTTCCCTGCTGACTAAAATATTGAAAGTGCTTTCTTATAATTACTGGTCATTTGTATTTCTTCTTTATACAGCCTCTGTTCAGTTGATTTGCTCATTTTTGATTATTATGAAGAGATCTTTATTTTGTCAAAAGATTTTTTGATCAGTGGAGAAGATTATGTGATTTTTTTTAATCCATGGTTATATTTGTGTGGTAAAATGCACTTATCTATTTATGTATGACAAATAATGCTTACATTCTTAAAATAAAACCATCTTGGTCAAGGTGCATGATATTTTTTTTAACATATTGTTGAATTTGACTTGAGAGTTTCTTATTAGGGATTTCTGAACGTATGTGTACTGTTATGGTTTGTGTCTGCATGTCTCCCCAAATCCTCATGCAGTTATGGGGTGGCTTTTAAAAACATGACTGATCCATGATCCAGTGCTGGGATTATGGGTGTGAGAACTATACCCGTGCTAGGGCAGATAATTTGTATATGTAAGAGAGAGAAAGGCTGCTGGCTGCCATTCCTCCCTTCTTGCGCTTGTTGCTTTGCTGTGTACCGCCGCCATGAACTGTTGCCCTCTGCCATGTGCCACTCTGCCTCAGAATCAGGCAAGTATGGACTGAAACCTCCATAAACTGTAACCTACATAAACCTTTCCTTCCTTCATTATGGGTGTCGGGTATTTTGTCTCAGCAACAAGGAGAAAGTAACCAAGACATTTACCAAGAATACAGATCTAATGTTTTTTAATTGTGCCCACATGTAGTTTTGGTAGCAGGCCAATATAAACCTCAAAAAATGAGTATGAATGTTTCTTTCATCTTTCTACATCTTTGAATAATTGCAGGAAAAATAGTATTAATTCTTCATTACAAATCTGACAAAATTGATGAATGAATCATTAATTCTCAGTATTTATATTTTGGAAGATTTTTATTACCACTTCAGTCCCTTGTTTGTTATTAACCTGTTCAAGTTTTCTAAATCCTCTTAGTTCAATCTTGGTAGGTCATGTGTCAGAAGAAATTTTTCTATTTCTTCAAAGTTTTTCCTTTTTTTATTTTAAAAAGTAAAAGAACAAAAACATATTAACAAACAGACAGCTGCTTACGAAGTAGCACCAGAACAGTACAATCAAAACTGAATTACGACAAGGTGACAGGGAATTAATAATGGTTGCTGTAGTAGGTATTGATAACTTCAAAGTGTATACGCAGGAAAACAAATATAGACATGCAAGACTGATCAAACAACTAATCATTAACTGTTCCTTACAATAAAGAGACGTAAGTCAGTAGTAGCACAACTATGTTAGCCATCCTGCACATACTTGCATACATAATTATCCTCTTCTTCCTTTTCTCCCTCCTCCCATTCCAGCTGCTCCCTACTTTCAAGCAGTTTCCTTACATTTCACACTGTTTATCATACCTCCTAATTTATATTCACACTTTCAGTTTCCTACAACAGTGATCCAATACGCTGCTTATGCATGCATCTCTGATTTATTCCACTTATGAACATTGTCTCTAGTTGTGACCATTTACTTATAAAAGCCTCAGTATTGTTTTTCTATATAGCTGCATAATATTCCATTATATAAAAATGCCACAGTTTTTTTATCCAATCCTCAGTGGATGGACATTTGGGTTGCTTCCACGATTTAGCTATTACAAATTGCACTGCTATAAACATGGGTGCACATATAACAATGTGATATGATGTTTTCAGAACTTCTGGGCAAACACTTAGAAGGGGGATAGCTGGGTTGAATGGTACCTGTAAGGCCAAGTTTGCTGAGGAATCTCTAAACTGATTTGTACAGTGGTTTCTCCAGTCTGTATTCCCACCAGCAGTGGAGAAGAGTTTCTTTTTCTCCACATCCTTGCCAGCATTTGTTATTGGTTGATTTCTTAATGATAGCCATTCTTACAGGGGTGAGATGAAATCTCAATGTTGTTTTAATTTGCATTTCTCAAATGATGTAGAACATTTTGTCATATATTATTTGCCATTTGTATTTCTTTGTCTGAGAAGTGTGTATTCATCTCAGGTGCCCATTTTAGGACTGGGTCTTTGAATTTGGGAAAGTTCATATTTTTTACTTCTTTATATGTTCTAGATAGATGACCTTTGTCTGAGGGACAGCCAGCTAGGATTTTTTCCCAATTTGTGGGTTTTCTTTTTACTCTGCTGGTGATGTCTTTAGATGTGCGAAAACTTTTCAGTAAGATAAGGTCCCAGTTGTTGATTCTTTGAAGTGTTTTCCTTGCTGTTTGATTTTTGTTCATGAACTCTCTGCCTACTCCTTTGTCTTCAAGGTTTTTACCTACTTTCTCTTCCAATAGATTTAGTGTTTCTGCTTTAATATTGAAATCTGTGATCCATTTTGACTTGAGTTTGGTGCATGGTGATAGATTTGAGTCTATTTTCAGTCTTTGGAAAGTGGCAAGGCAATTTTTCTGGCACCATTTATTAAAGAGGCTGACTTTCTTTCATTGAGCTTGTTTGGTGCCTTTGTCAAAGATTAGGTGGCTGAATATGTTTGTGGTTGTAGCTGCATCTTCCAGTCTGTTCCGCTGATCTTCTGGTCTGTTTTTTAGCCAGTACCATGTTGATTTTATTACAGTAGCTTTGTAGTATAATTTCAGGTCAGGGGTTGTGATTCCTCCTGACTTGTCTTTGTTGCCCAGGATTGCTTTTGCTATTCTGGGTCTCTTCTGGTTCCAGATGAATTTAAGGAATGTTTTCTCTAGATCTGTGAGGTGTGCTACAGGTAGTTTAATGGGAATTGCATTGAATCTGTGCAACAATTTTGGTAGTATGGCCATTTTCAAAATGTTGATTCTTCCTATCCATGTGCTAGGAATATTTTTTCCATGGTTTTTCAATTTGTTGGAATATAGCTTTTATTTAATTGTCCCTGGTGATGTTTTGGATACCACTGACGTTTGCTGTTATATCCTATTTTCATCTCTTATAAATAGTTGAGTCTTTATTTTTTCTTTGTCTAAAAGTTTCACTATTTTTTTTTAATTTTTGAAATGAAAAATAAACAATAAAAACAATGGTATAAAATTTGAAAACAAGATTGTATGAGAGTAACAATGTTCAGCACATTGTGCACTGTTATCTTCAAAGTAGTTGCCCATAATACAAGATATAGGCATGAAAAACTAATCAAGCAATATAGGCATATGCCTATCCTTTCAATGAGTTAATAGTAATTGGTAGTATATCCATCTTCACTATCTTTTGTCTGTGCATATAGTTTTTCCTGAGATTCAACTATTTGTTTCATTGTTCATTCATAGTTTTATTTTGCTTTTTCAGTAATTGTATCACTGACCTTTATTATTTCTTTCTTTCTACTAGGTTTGCTTTCGGTTTATTTTCTTTTTCTAATAACTTAAGATGTATAATTAGGTTTTTTATTTTTCATTATTTTTGGGTTTTGATGTAGGGCACCATTATTATCAATCTACTGGTGATAATAGACTATTTAAATTACTCACTACTAATGTAGCAGATATTATCTGTCACTTTTTCTGGGATAAGTTTTATGAAACTGTGTGCTTTGACACTAGGTATATGTATACTTAAAATTATTGTAACTTCTTGTTGGATTGTCCCCCTTTACCAATAAATTCTGGCATTTTTTTTTTCTGACAAATTTTAGCCTGAGTTCTGCTTTCTCAGTTAAGAATTTAGTTACTTCTGCATGTTTTCTGTTTTTTATTTGCATGGTATATTAGTTTCCATTCCTTCACCTTCAATGTATATGAGACTTTGGGAGGTTTTGTCTGTCAAGGAGCAGAGTTGCTTCTATTTTAATTCAATCTACCTATCTGTAACTTTCAGTTGGAAAATTAAGTCTTTACATTCAGAGTTCACATACTAATGTATATATTTATTCTTTTTTTTTTTTTGCGGTACTGGGGATCGAACTCAGGACCCTGCGCTTGCTAGGCAAGCGCTTATTCCACTGAGCTATATCCCCAGCCTATATATTTATTCTTGACATTTGTTGACTTTCTAATGTTTGATCCTTTACTAAGTCCCATTTGTTATTTTGATCCTTACTCCTTCCGTGCATAGAATTCTTTTAAGCTTATTCTGCAATCATGGTTTTTCTTCAATACTTGTGGTTTATACTCTGTGGTCCTAACTGAGGGTTACATTAACTCTCCAGCATTGTGTCACAATTTATTGATTGCCTTTCTCTACCACAAGGTATCACAGTGGCCCATTACAATGATGACACTATGCTCATTGTACAAAGTGGGCAGGATCTAGCAACACCTTTGGGTTTATTAATAAGGAATTTGTGAGCCAGAGGATAGGAAATAAATTAAAAAATTCATTCATGATCCTTCTTCTTCAGTGAAATTTCTAGGAGCCCAGTGGTGTGGGGCATATAGAGAGATCCTTTCTAAAGTAAAAGATAAGTTGTTGCATCTGGCTCCACCAACCAAAAAGAGGTGCAGTAGCTTAGAGGGTCTGTTTGGAAGTGACACATTCTTTACTTGGGTGTTTTACTCTGTCCCATTCATCAAGTTACTCAGAAAGATGCTAATTTTGAATGGAAACAAGAATGGGGAAGAAGGTTCTGCAAGAGGTGCACTCTGCTGTGCAGTCTGCCCTGCCAGTGGACATGTCAGTAGCCAGTAGCGATGTTGTTTGGAGACTCTGGCAGGACCCAATAGGGGAATTCCAGTGGAGGCCTTTATGATTTTAGAGCAAGGCTCTGCTTTCATCTGCAGGCATTGCCCATCATGTTTTGTACCAGGAATTGAACTCAGGACCTTGTACTTGCTAGGCAGGTGCTTATGCCCCTGAGCTATATCCCCAGCTGCACATTGTCCATCATGAACTGGGTATTATGTGATCCACTGAGTCATAAAGTTGGATATGTGCAGCAAAAGTTCATCACTAAATGAAAAAGGTACATAAGTGATCAAGCATCTCCAGAGGGCAGAAATAAGCTACATGAAAAGTTCCCCAAATGCCCATGGTTACTACTCCTGATACATTGCATTCAATCTCAGAATGCACCTATTACCTCATCGGGTGTATAGTATGTTCAGATGTCAGAGGAAGAAAAGGCTAAGGCCTGGCTTATGGTTGGCTCTGTATGTTATGCAGGCATCACCTACAATTGGACAGCTGTGCTGTTAAAATCCCTTTGCAGGACATCTCTGAATAACAGTGGTGAAAATAAATCTTCACAGTAAGCAGAACTTTGCACAATGAACCTGGGAGTACATTTCTTCCTAGAAGGAAAAATGGCCATACATGCAACTGTACACCAATTTGTGGATGGGGCTAATGGTTTGGCTGGATGGTAAAGAACTTGAAGGGACTTTGACTGCAAAACCAGTAACAAATTTATTTGGAGAAGAGGTAGGTGGTAGACTTCTTCATATGCCAAGAGATGTAAAAATATTTGTACACTATGTAAAAGTTCACCAAAAAGTGATCTCAGCAAAGAGGACTTTAACAATCAAGTGGATAGAATTACACATTTTGTACAGAGCAGTCAACCTCCTTCTTCAGCCACCCATATGAGTTCAGGAACATAGTGGCCATGGCGGCAGGGATGGAGGTTATACATGGACTAAGCAGCATGGACTACCATGCACCAAAGCTGATATGGTGATGGCCACTACTCAATGCCCAATATGCCAGTAGCAGAGACCAACACTGAGTTCCCGATATGGCATAATTACCTGGAGTGATAAGCCTGCAACCTGGTGACAAGTTGATTATATTGGACCACTTCATTTATGGAGAGGAGAGTGCTTCGTCTTTACTGCCATAGACACTTATTCTGGATATGGATTTGTGTTCCCTACACTTAATGCTTCTGTCAAAACTATCTTCCATGACTTACAGAATGTCTTATCCATCATTATGGAATTCCACATAACACTGCTTCTCACCAAGGGATGCACTTTACAATTAAAGAAGTGAGGCAATGGGCTTATGCTCATGGAATTCACTATTGCTGAACATCCAGATGTGGGCAGCCTAGTGGAAAGGTGGAATGGTCTCTTGGAGACACAATTACAGTGCCACCTAGGTGGCAAGAGCTTGCAAGGCTGGGACAAGGTTCTTCAAAAAGCTCTAAGTGCTGTGAATCAGTATGCACTATATGGTATTGTGCCTCCCATACCTTGAGTTCACAGCTCCAAGAATCAAGGGGTGGGAGTAGGCATGGTACTACCCTCCATTACCCTTAGTCGTCATTCCCTAGCAAAATGTTTACTTGCAGTTTGTACAATCTTATGCTCTGTTGGATTAGAAGTCTTAGTACCAGTGAGGGGGTGGCTTGTACCAGGCAGCAAGTGATACCATGGAACTGGAAGTTATGACTTCCCATGGTCCTTTTGGTCTCTTCATGCTTCTAAGTAAATGAGCTTAAAAGGGAGTTACCATGTTGGCAGGGGTGATTGACACAAACTATCATGGTAAAATTGGACTATTACTCCAAAATGGAAGGAAAGAAAATGATACTTAGGGTGAAGAAGATCCCTTCGGGTATCTCTTAATATTAGCATGTCATGTGATTAAGTTCAAAGGAAAACTACAACAACCCAACCCAGGCAGGATGATAAATGGTCCAGATCAATAAAGGCATTGCTCATACCACCAGGGAAAGAACAAAGGTCTGCTGAGGTGCTTTTTGAAGGCCAAAGGAATACAAAATAGTTAGTAGAAGAAGGTAGACATAAATACCAGGTACAAACCTGTGATCAGACACAGAGATGAGGATTGTAATTGTAATAATTCTCTCCTAAGATGCTTCCGGTGTAACATAATATTGACAGACTTCATATTGGTTCTTAAATATTGTGACACCAATGTTACCACATGCAAATTATGAAATGCTAGAGGTAAGCCTCATTCAAAGAAAACTTACTTATCCTGGGAAGGAAATTAGTGTATTTCCGCCTGTACACAAGATAATTGTAATATGTTAAGCATACTTAAAAACTTGTCTTTTTATCTGAAGACTATGACTTAAGGAAATGCATGTGGTTGTCCAGTTGAAAAGGCCTGGATTGTGATAGTTACCTGAATGTATCAAATTGAGTAAGAAACACCCAACTGTATTGGGTCAGCGTTGCTGAAACAGAAGACCCCATCTGGTTAGGTTTGTAACCCGAAAGAAATAAAAAGGAAAGAGAAAAAGAAGCCTCACTTTGTTTCTTTGGAGGAGCTCCAGTCTCCGTCTTCACCTTGAACACCACCTCCTGGCTTGAAGTGCATACATTTCAGCCTCCCAGCACAGCCCATTAAGACTTCCATTGCAGACCCTTCAACCTCTTGATACAAATTTGGATGACTCTACAATGAGCATCAGACATCTGAGCTCTGACTGGATCCTTCAGATCTATGGTATACAGAAAGCCTTTTTGGACTCTTCACACTTGACGCTAGATGGCCATCTTAAGGATATCTTCTAAATCTTTATATATTTACATATCTGTATTAAATCTGTTTCTCCAGTGATCACTGACTTATATGCACAGTCATCATTTTATGACCAATTTTTTTAGTTTCATATTCTTTGAGACTTCCAAGTCCCTTATTGGTCTGCTTTTTATTTTCTGTTCTATCATGTCTAATATTCAGATTTGTGCATTTTCTTTCTTCCTTCTCAATGTCTCATGCATCATGTCTGGGGATTTGGGGGCTTTTGCTTTGTCTTACCTATGTATTACTATTGTTGTTGGAGAAGGACTGAGGTTAGTCCATTGATTATATTGGGAAGACTTTATTGGTAGTACTTTTTCTTTGGCTTTTACTATTACACGATTGCAGTATATAATGTTGAAATTTACTGTGGGTGATTGGTACATGTAAATAACACATTCCGTGGAAGGTTGTTTTTGATCCCTTGATTTTTAATTTGTATCTTTTGGAATTAAATGTGTTTTTCATGTACTATACATTGTTGAGTTTTCTTTCTTGATCCATTCTGCTGATCTATGTCTTTTGATTGGAAGATTAAGGCTATGCGAGATGAGAATTATTGCTGAAAGGTATTTACTTATTTATGTCATTACATTATTTTCTTATTACAGATTTTCTCAGTTACATCCTTTTTTTAGCTACTTGTCATGTTAGGTGTATTCTTTTTCTTCTGGCTCCACTGTTGACTTCTTCACAGAATATCCTTGAGAATTGTCTGTAATCCTGATTTGGTGGTGGTGAATTTCTTGAGGTGTTCCTTGTTGCAAAAATATCTTATTTCTTCATCTATTTTAAAGGAACCTTTGCAGAATGCATAAGTTGTAGTTGGAAGTTGTTTTCTGGTAGTTTTAAACACTTTACCGCAAGCTTTCCTGGCTGTTAAAGTTTGTATAGAGAAATTTTTTTTATTTTAATGTGTTCACCTTTCTATGGGATTTGTTCCCTTTCTCTAAGAACTTCTAAGATTCAGTACCTGTGATGGACTTGTGATATATTTAGTATAATATGGCATTGATAAATGCTCTTTTGCTATGGCTATTTGGTGTTTTACCCCTCTCCTTTATCTATTTATTTGTTTCTTTCCCTGTATTTGGGAAGTTCCTGCCATTTTTTTCTGCGAACGGGTTTTTAGGTCACTTTATTTTTTTCTGACTTGCTCACTTATTCCAAGTATTCTTAGACTAGTCTTTTCTTTTTTGCATCATCTAGCAGTTGTTGGATCAATTTTTTGTTTTACCTTGCTGTTTTTTCTGTCTTTGAGGAGTTGGTCTCTGAAGGCATCGCTGTCTTCCAGTTCTAAAATTACTTCTTCACTTTAATCTATCATACTGCTCACATAATTATGATTTCTTAATGAAACATTTTCATGCTTTCTAATTCTTTGATGAACTCACCATTCATGCTGTGTATCACAGTTAATCAAACTTTCTCTTTGTGTCTTCTGAGAGCTCCTGCATGTTTTTGGTTATTACTTCCATTATATGTTTTTTATATCTTCTCTAATCTCACTGAGTGTCTCATTGAGCTATTTTCTAACCTCCTCTGCTATACTTTCTAGTAACTCAGGTGTATGAGTATTATTATAATAGTATACTCTCATAACTTATAATATTATAAATTTATAATAGTATATAAATTTATAATTTATAATATAATTTATATTTATATTATAAATAATTATAATTTATTATTATAATTTATACTATAATTTATAATATTATAATAGCATACTATTATACTATTTTGCCTCTTCATGCCCTTTGGATTTGTTTCAGAGGAGTGGGTGTTTTCAGAATGCATGTTGTTGCCTTTTTTTTCCAGTGATTAAATAAATTGTGTTCATTTTTTTATGTTTGTGTGTGCGTGTGCTGATGGCTGTGAATTCTTAGTCTAAAGACTTTCTTGATAATATAGATTTCTCTTTAGTTGCTTTTCTGTGATGTATTTTGGGCATGATTACCTATAATCTTTGCCACAGATCAAATATTTGATAAACTTGATTATTTTGGGAAAGGAGGATGCAGTGTATTTAGTCCAGCAACTAAACCTCAGGGAATGTACTCTACTACTGTTAATGTCACAGAAGGCAGTATGAGTTTTGGCTTACAGAGAGATAGTAATAATTATGTAAACTTGTTTATATCAAATTAAACAGCTATAGTAACATTGTCCAAGACAACTAATAAATTAATATGCCACAAATACTAGTTATGTACCACCTTTATTCCTAGAGAAGCACCATTAATATGGTGTAAACAGGAAGGAAACACAGGTACTGACTTACAGTTAATATGTACAAAATGTAACAGCTACATCTCTCCTAATAGTAGAAAATAATTGCACAGTAATTTTACAGTTAACTATGAATGATTAACAAAGCTTTGTGGTTATATTATAAAAGATTTAAGGTTTTGGTATGTGAGCATACAAAAAACCCCCAAAACCTTTAACTTTAAAATATGAGGTGGAAGAAAAGTAGTCATAGAAATGGTATTGTTGGGAAGTAGAAGGATGTCTATATAATTGGGTAAAGGTAAGATAAAACCAGGCAAAACTAGATGATAAAAGAAAAAAGGGAGAAAAAAGAAAAATATACAGAGTAAAACATATGTAAGAAGGAATTAAAGGGAAATATTTGAAAGGAGAAGAAGAAGAAATGAAGTAAAAAAGGTCAGGAGGCTGAAGAACAAAAAGTTACTGAAGCCTCAAGAAACCAGTGAAGAATACAGCAGAGAAGTAAAAAAAGAAAATAAAAAGGAAAGCATGAAACAAAACTAAAAACAGTGATCACAGTAACAAAAACAAACCCAAACAATCAAAAACAGAAACAAAAACAAAATGAAGAAAACCAAAAAAAACTAAGAAAAAAAAAAACAGAAATGAAAAAGAAAGAACTTTCTCTGTGACCTCAAGCCAGTGGTTTTTTTATGTAGTCTACACTTTTGTGGGAATGTCCAATTCAAAGTATCACTGCTCTGGCTGGTAAATAAAGGAGGCAGTCAGAGCCCAGATCCTTGCTAGGTAATCACTTGCAAGCCAATGGTAGAATTAAGGCAGGGTGCTGGTTCTGAAACTTTCAAATCCATGAAAACTCAGGCTGAATCTGGCCTTTGGTCATAGAGTGGTGTCTAAATCGTTTAGTTTATAACACTCTGGGTGTCTCTTGAGAGGTCTGATCATGGCTCCTGTCCATGGAAATTTCCTGTGTCTGTCCTTCTCCCAATCACTGTGAAAGTTTAGTATTAGGTTCTCTGAGATGCGACCAACCTATGACTGCTCTGAGTTTCAGGTCCAGTTGACCCTTCACTAAATGGCATCTGAACAAGTACTTTCTCCAGGGATATGGTAGACATTTGGACTAAAGTCACAGCATACACTGCTCCATTCCACTGAAGGCTTTCTCCTTGAATTCCTCTGGAGTTTTCTGCCTTCAATTTTTCTCTGTAGGGTTAATCTTCCTTTCTCATGAGCCATGATCCAGCAGCTGGGGGAGAAAATTCAGATTGCTCCTTCCTTTTCCTCCATTGTGGTCTGTGTCTTTTATTTCTTGTTAGGCTCCAATTTTCCCATCACATCCTTTCCACATCCCAGAGATCTATCTCTCTCCTTCTTTCTTCCCCAAGTTGTTATTTTCCAGTGTTTGAATTCTAAATCTTGGAGAGGCTGATTTGGTGCTGCTTATTACTCCACCATCTTCCTGGAAGTCTGTTGCTAGTACTGAGATCTTGTTAGTGTCCAGTTTTCAGTGATGAACTTTGGTCGTGTTTAAATATAGAACTTTGCCTCTGTCCTAAGATCCAAATACCTCTACAGGAGGATGTGGTATAATTGATCCAGCATCCATTTCTCTGGGAATAAGACCACAATATTATAAATAACCCAAAGACAAACCAGATAATTTTAGAGAGAAAAAAATTAATAACAACTACTTTGGCTCCCTGGCAATTGCAACAAAGTCAGCAGCAATAATAATGCCAAAGTCAGACTGGTTATTAACATAGCATGGAACCAAAAAATGCACCATCCTTAACCATAGGAAACACTTATAATTGTACTACAAGCCTAAGGTAAACAAAATATTGACAATAAATATGTCCTAAATTACATAATTATTTCTTTAACAATAAAAGAATATAACCATAATAGCATATATTAATATATCTACAGGTGCATAAAGCTTTATGATTGCATTTGTGAAGATGGAAGAATTGGGGACAGGACAATAATAATAAAATTTCAAAAATTCGGATATGGAAAATGAAAAGAATAAGAAAAAGTGAGAAAAAGTACCTAATGAAGAATTAAAAGGAAGTTAGTAGTTTCGGAAAGGAACAAAGAAAAGGAAAGAGAAGAAAAAATAAGAAGAAAAAAGAAATGATTAAAAAGAAAAAAGGAAAAAACAACTTCAAACCTAAAAAAAAATTTAGATGGAAAATAAAGGAGATAAGTCTAAAAAATTCCTCTTTATTTTGATCATGTGTTTTCTCATCCAGAGTGTCATAGATTTCTCAGTTTAACTTTACTGCTTGGGATTTATGAGGTACTCCCTACCCTCTGATTTAGAGGTCCTTCTTTCTGTACACCCGGGATGTGATAAACATCTAAAGGCATTTCTTTGCTTCCACTGGTAGCTGTGGAAAACGTTCAGATGACTGGTCTCTGTGCTAAATCTAGAAAATGAGGAACCTGTTCAAGTAGAACCCTGGAATAAATTCAAGCACTTTCAGATCCAGATGCTTTCAACAGCAACATAATCACTTCCTGGCTTCTCTCCATGGGGAGTTGGGCACTGTATCTCTCTCGGCCTGAGTTTAAGTTCCTCAGTAGGTCTGTGTCTAGTCTTGGCCCTCTCTACAACTTTCGGCCTTGACAGTTACTGTGGTATGGTAACGCTGTAAACTATGAAGTTGTTTCACAGTTATTTTGTGGCTCAGTGTTATACAGTTAAACACTTGGCTCTTGGATAAATCCTCTAAAATATGATACATACTGTGCTGGATTTCTTCTCCAACTCTTGCCCACTGTGTGGAAGTACTCCCTTTGGGAGTAAGACTTTACATGTTTTTGGAGTTTAACTGTGGGATTTTCTTTTGGCTACCACTGCTGGTCTGGTCTATTTTTTCTCCCTGAATGTGTGGACCCTTCTGCTTTACCTGGTGTCTATAGAGGGGGTTCCTAAACACTGGGAATCAAGGTGGGCTTTCCAGAATGATTTTTTCTTTTCTATTTAGCTGCCTCTAATTTTCAGATATCTATGTCTTCTTTTCTCTTAATCAGTTTTTGTTTTTCAGATGTCTCAATTCTGGATCCCAGAAAGGCTATATTTTACTGTTGATCTCTACTCTTCCATTTTCTTCTTTGAAAATGTTTCTTATTTGTCTTTTATTGAGAAGTTTTAAAAAATTTCTATCATGCATTTAATGATGAAAAATTTCAAATATTTGACAAGTCTAAAAAAATGTACATTTTTATGGCTACCACCTAGTTTCACTTGCTATTAACATTTTACTGGCTTTAAAACACATCTCCACGCATGCGTTTTCTACCTGTGTTAGTTCTCTTTCTGTTTCTGTCACAAATTATGTGCATTAAAAAATTAAAAGGAAGAATAATTCATTTTGGATTATAGGTTCAGAAGTTTCAGTCCATGGTTGGTCCAATCAATTTTGGGACTGTGATGAGATATCACATTATAGCAGCAGGAGCATGTTACTGCTGAGTCTGCTTGCCTCGTAGAACATTCAAAGCAGGGAAAAAGGAAGGGTTTTGGGTTTGAACACCTCATTCAAGGTGACACACCCCATAAAGTAAATTCCTTCCACCAGATTCTACTTTAGGAAGTTTTAAGTTCCAACAGCTACCAACAGAGTCATTAACTGGAAATAAGGCTCTTTGCACAAGAAACTTTAAACAATATTCAAAATCTAAAGTATAAGATTATCTGTGATTCATTGCTTTTTTAGCATCCCAGTAGAAATTGTAGGTACCAGCACTCTTCCTGAAAATGGAGCATTTCTAATGAATGTGCAGCACAAAAATTTAATTACCTAATTAAATAGACTTTATGAAATAGACATTTTAAACCAATGTTTACCAAACTAATTTGTCATGTAATCCTTTATTACAAACATTTCAGAACCATCAAGACTACTCTGTAAAGTACATAATTGAGGAATGGTATTATGTTTTCTGAGAAAAAATTATATTTTTATTGAGATAACTTTCAACTCTGAATTTCCAACTTTTTGGTGTCCTTTTAAAGTGTGTGTCATGTGAAATTTTACTCTTTTATCAGATTGTTTGTCATTCATTAATTTACTATCAATGTTCGAAATTGATGGATTCAAGGGCCAGGTGCAACGCTATGTGCATACACACACACACACACATATATATATATATATATATATATGTCATAAATACATATGTCTTTGTGAGGATAATATAATTATACAAAGCTCAATTCTGTTCTCTGTAAAACTGAAAGCATACCAACTTTAAATTACTTTCTAATAGTGATGTGATTAAATAATTGGCTTTAAAATGTCCTCCAATGTTGCAGTACTAGGAATGATTTAATAGCACATGGTGGCTATGTTTCTGCTTGCTTCACAGAGGATCATTATGACTGATAATATATTATGTAAATGCATATGTGGATAAATATTTGTGCATCATCTTCCTTTTTGTTGGGACAAATATTTGAGACGTAAAATGTGAAAGAAGAATTTGCTTTGACTCATGATTTCAAAGGTTTCTGTACATAGTGGGCTAAGTCCAAAGCAGCAACATCCTGACAGAAGGGGACAGTGAAGGAAAACTGCTCTGTGCATGACATTTGGGAAACAGAGATGAGGAGACAAGTCTAGAAAGAAAGTTCTCGTGACTTCAAAGTCGCAAGTACTCCGCCCACCTAAGGGCCTCCTCACAGCAACCCATTTACCTCTAGACTCACTGGTGAGCTTGCCCAGCGATGAAGTTTGTGCCTCATAATCCGGTCCCCTCTCCAGGAGTCTCTTGCTCCAGTCAGGTTGACAACCAAAATTAAAAGGGGCACCTAATGCAGAGCTAGACAAGATGGTAGGAATCACAAAGATGTTTCCCTAGAGAAGATGGTAGGAATTCACCAATAGTTGTCCAATGTTTTATCTAATAATCATTTTTTATTTTCTTTAATGGTTTGAGCAATATTCCATTCTTACATCTGGTAATCTGAGCAACATAGTTGAAGACAGCGATATGTTGTATAACAGCCACGGTTAATTCCTACCGTTTTATTTTGAAACCTTGTATCGCTTTTAATGTTCTTGCTTTGTTTTGTTTATTTTTGTGATCTTGGTATGCTGTCACTATTCTTTTTTCTTTTACTACTCTCTTTAAAATAAAAAATAGGCATTTTTTGCAAAAAATAAACAAAAAATAAACATAGCTAGAAATGATAGTATGAATTTCTAGAAATCTCAGAGGATGAGGCAGGAGGATATCAGGTTCCAGCCCATCCTGGAAAATTTAAGCAATATACAAATATCCTATCTCAAATTTTTAAAAAACGAAACAATAAAAAGAAAGGGCTGTGGGTATAGTTTAGTGTGAGGGACTTGTGTTCAAGCTCTATTACCTCAAGAACAAACAAACAAACAAACAAAAAATGTTAATTACTACAAATTGCACAGGAATCCATGTCAAAAGAAGATTCCCATAATGATCAAGATTATTACTGAATAATGAATGAAGAACAGTACTATGAAAAGAATGAAACAGGGAGAGACCTACAGAGGGAGATTTTGCTTCACATTGTTCATTATCACTGATCACATTTGTGAATTTAGTGCAAAGATTTATCCAGGGCATTTGAAATGATTTAACCAATGTTTTGCAAGGAAATTATGGCATGTGATATCTTTTTCAAATTCAGATAATTACTTTGAAAGAAATGCAATAAATAATTTATAAAATATGTAAAGAAATGTTTTATTAGAGATTTCTATAATTACATTATAAAACATAATATGTACAGTAATTGAAGCTAAGGTAAAGGTGGTAAAATTAATATATAATTACTGAATATCATGAGTCAGTCCATGTGATAATAGGCTCATTTTCTTGGAGGATCTCTGTAAAACTAGGGAATGGATATATTATCTCTTCTAATCTCTCAGATCTTCAGTCACACTGTTGCCTCTTTCATATATTTACAAGTCTCTAATGTTAAGTCTAAATGACATATTAAATATAGCACATCTAAAAGTCTATTTTTTACCCAGCAGCCAGTGTTCCTGTGAAAATGTAATTCAGATCATGTCATTGCTCAACGTTCTCACATTGACTTTCATTGTTCTATACAATCTTGCCCCAGGTTATCTGTCAAATATCATCTCCTACCACTTTTCTTTTGTTTTTTGACCTCAAATCATGCTGACTTTGGTGTGTCTTAAATATACAACACAGGATCCTATCCCAGGCTTTTCAATTGCAGTCTTCTCTGTCCAGAGAACTCACCCCTAGATATTTTCATGCTTCACTCCCATTCGTCATTCAGAGCTCTGCCTAAGTGAGCCCACTACCTCACTGGGAAGCTTTCTTGCCCACATTCTGCTTGCTCACCAAAATTTACTCTAGTGGCTCGCTTATATTACAACAAGCTTGTAGTGGTTTTCATCATCTATCTCATGTATTGATTGTCAACTACAGGAAAGTCAGGACTACTACAGTCACTCACATATCTTCATCTTGTGGATCAGTACCTTGCGCATAGAAAAGGTGCAGTAAGTATTTGTTCAGTGGATAAAGCGTCAGGTTTACACTCAAACACTGGGTAAACATGATATAATTATTTCCAAAATAAAGTCACTGAACTGTAAAGTCACAAGGATTCACTGAAGTTAACTTATTAAAGGTATGTTTGTAATGAATGACAAAGCTAGATAACTATGTTATGCATATTTTGCATATTTTCTCAGAAAACAATGTACAGCAAAATGTTATTGCAATGGATTATTTCGTATATCCAGAAGCTCCTATTCTATACTTTTCTCAATATAAATTTATGTCAACAACTTGAATAAAAAGTGTTCCATTATAAGATGAATAAAATCCAAACATTCAACATAGCCCTGAATGCTTCACATGATCTCCAAGTTCTTCTAGCATTCCTTTTTCTTTTCACAACTCTTTAACCACGCAACATTCTTTTTCTATAATTCTAACAAAGATCCTATACCTCAGATTGTTGAACTTGTTATTTTCTTCTCTTTAAAGTCATCCTTAAGTTTCTTTTAATGACTGATGCTATATTCTAATCTCATCTAAGATATAAATTTATGATCCTAATGTTGATGACCATCAAAATTCATCAGAATGGTTTCAATACACAATGTCATTAGTACTTTTCTAAAAGAAGGAGATCATTTTCCTCATTTAGTCTATTTGGAAACAGAAGCTGCAGCCGTGGTGGAGAAAACAAGCTCTTACTCAAGACAGTCATCTGCCCCTTTGAGCTTGGACTTCCCAGGCTGCAGAACTTTAAGCACTATAGTTTGGTGATTTGTCAAACACTCAGTCGAAGGTTTTGTGTTATGTCATATAGAATAAACTGACACATGCTATTTAACTCTCCCACAACTATCTCTAACCCTCTGTCCCAGTGTCCTGTTTTACTTTCCTTATGATAGTTAATGATATTTAGAAACATGTTTCATTTGTATTCATCTAATTTTTGTCCTCTTTACCTGTATCCATTATAATGTAAACTCCAAAAATATGAGGACCTTGCTGTCCTTTTATTACTATGTACTTAGCACTTGGAAAAGTGACTGGCATGAAGGAGATGCTTAGGAATAAATCTGAGATGATGAGGATGATTATGATGATGATAATCACTTGTCACATTCTTTCTACATGACACGTATGGGGTCGAACTGCTTATCTTCATTATTCCTCAAATTTCGCATGAGGGAGATACAAGTTTTAGACCTAGTTTACAGACAGTGAAACAGAGAAGCCATGTACTATGTACTTATGATCACACTACTAAAAAGTAAATGCATGCTAAAAGCCCAAATGATTTAGAAAGAAAAAATAGCTAACTGATTTATCCATATTTTTCCTCTTCTAACTTGTCACAGAATCATGATTATATTTTCACTTTATATTCTAATTTAGGTGATGGAGCATGTTTAACATGGGGTAGAATAAATCAGTTCTGAGGGCCACAAAGAACAATAAATTGCAAGAAGATGTAATTGAGTTTTCTTTCAATATCTTTGTCTGTTAAATTATACATAAAAACAAAAAGGCTTTACACATTGGTGGGATGTCATGTACTTTATTGGCATAGGAATAAATTTTTCAAAGTTTAAATCATGTTAAATCTTTTAGAGATTTCAATGATTTCTGCCTGATGAAAATGTTCAAAGTCTTTTCTTCTAACTTTCTGAGATGCATGATACATAATGGTTATCTAGATTCACTCTTGTAACCAATAGGACTTCTGAACTTCTTTACTCCTATGTAGTGGAAAACTAGTACAATGATCAACTTTTCCTTATTCTGCTGTCTCTACTCTCCATGTCTTCTAGTAACCACCACTATGCTCTCTGCTTCTACGTGAGCAATGACTTCATATTCTACAGGTGAATGAGCTCACGTAGTACTTTCCTTTCTCTTCCGCGCTTATTTCAGTTAACAGTGATGTGTAGTTCCATTAATGTTATTCTAAAGAGCATGATTCACCTCTTTTGTGTCTGAATGTATTCTACTGCTTGTACATACTACATTTTCTTCTTTCATTCATCAGTTGATGGACATTAACTTTGATTCCACATCTTGGTAATTGAGACTAGTACTACAATAGACATGAGAATGCGATGTCTCTCCCATAGACTCATTTCATTTCCTTGGGCTATAGATCCAATAGTGGAATTGCTGAATCACATGGCAGTTCTGTTTTGAGTTGTTGGAAGAACTTCTTTAGGGCTCTACTGATTTACATCCTCCCAAATAGTATGTGAGTGTTTCCTTCCCTCTACAACATTATTAGCACATTTTATCTTTTGAGATTTTAATATTGCCACTCTTACTCAGGTGAGATGATAAGTTACTGTGCTTTTGATTTGAAATCTTGTAATGATTAGAAGTTTGAGCATTTTCCTATGGCAGTTATCCACTTCTAGGCCTTCTTTTGAGAAATGTCTATTTATGTCTATTGCTAAATTTTAAATTAGGTTTCTCAGATTTCTTTTGGCTGACAGTTTGAGTTGCTTATATGCTCTGGATACACATCCTTTATCTGATGTGTACCTTGCAAATGCTTTCTCTCATTAAATGGGTTTTCTTTTCAGTCAGTGTTTTGCTATGAACAAGCTTTTAGCTTAATGTATTCTTATTTGTCTATATTTAGTTTTGTTTCCGATGCTTTTTTGGGTCTTGTTAAAAATCCTTTCCCATTACAATGTCCTGAAGAATTTAACTTTTTAGTCTTTAGCTTTTTCTTTTTTCTTCATCTAATTTGCCAAGGTTCAGGTTTTTCTAAGGGTACCTCAACTTTATTGAGAGAAATTTGACATGAGGGGATTCCATTACATTTAGTATAGAAATTCATATATGAAAAAAATTTCTTTAATTTGTACCTAAGTGATTGCAGTGAGAGAACAGCATTTATATCCACAGACTTTGGCTTGACATCCCTAGATTTGACCTTCTCTTTTTTGCTGTTATAACTGACTAAGTAATGCATGGTGTAACCAAGTTTTTATTATCCTGAAATTTGTAACCACTTTTCATTGTATCTTACATAGGTGTACAACTGGCCATATGTCAAGATTGAAAACACAGTGTGAAAGCCTGCTTCTCTGGTGTTGTGCACGAACATCTAGCTTTCTATGTAGAGAAGCATGAGTCCTGACTGTGAGAGACCTTCTCAGAACCCAAGTAATTCCACACGCTGGCAATTACATCCCCATACCTGATGTCAATTCATCTGGTACTCTATTAACCAAAACACTTGTTTTGCAAGGGGCAAAAATCCAACAAAATCAGATTGCACATAAAAGAATGAATAATGTGTCAGGGTAAGAAATAGATTTATAAGGCAAGGGGACAGACATATCCAGGCATCAGAATGGGAGTAGAGTCAAAGATGCATTATGTATCATGCATCTCAGAAGTGAGTTTCAATGAGTTTCCAATATTAATCATTCATGTCTTACTTCATTTTAGACATGCTTATCTATTTTATTCCTTTTTTTCCCTCAGAGTTCATCTGCTTCTTTTTCTGTTCAGTAAACTATAGCCGCCATTCAGCTTTTAAAATACATTTTGCATTTTTGGCTAGAGACTAACGTTAAATCTTAATTCCAAAATCTACAGGCGCAGTTTTTATCTAAGTAAGTATAATCAGGCTCCCATACCTGGTTAAGTTAGTTAATATTATAAGTGTGCAATCTGAAATAATAAAATGGCTTGTAGGAGTCCACCTCTGTGTATTAGTATCATGAGGAAAAGATAAACTCTTCCCAGAGAAAGTAGCTAAAGTGAATAGATATATTAATAGGTCACTATTATCATATTTCATTAAGGCACTAGCACTTATTTTTAAAAATCAACATGTTTTCAAATAAAAAGTCATGTAAATTAAGTTTCATGATAAATCACATAAAAGTTTTCTTGTAAATTATGAAACATTCCCACTACATTTACGGTGTAGTTGCATACAATTTTCCAAGAATTTATTGATTGCACAAAATGGTATGCATCTTCAGAGATTTATAAGACTTGACAATAATGACCAACATTTTAAGGAATGAAAAAATGTTATTTATTCTACATATCATCTCTAACTTTTTAAACAAAGTTTTACTGTAGTTGACACAATATTTCAAAAATGATTTTTTTTAGTTAAGTAGAGACAATATCTAGATTAGCACAAGTTTGGGCAGTTGTTGCTGGGATCAGAATTCAGTATCGGATAGGTTGTTCTGTTAATTTTATTATGCATATATTTTTCATCTCAATTTCTCCTCAGTTGTTTAAATAACTTTATGGAAATCAGCATTATTTCTTCATCCTGAAATCTTCACTTTTAAATGCAAGTCTGTGTTTTGCAACAAGTATGCTTTAGGAAGAATTTATAAGGAATTGAGATTCATACATGATTTTAAGAACTATATAAATATAGATGAGTTTTAGAAATTCATCAATGCAACTTTTTTCTCCTTTTGTTGCACATTGTCAGTGTTACCTGTGACATTTGTCCTTCATGTTTAAATGCTATTTCAATGTCAATATAACTCAAGTCTCCTACTAATATCCCAGAGTAATTTTGATCACCACATTCGCTCTATTACCATACCAGCCTTCCATATTTAATCTTGAGTCCGGCTGCTGGACATCGTGAGCTATTCATTTCTCCCCTGAAATATATTTCAGTTTCTGTTTTTTCATTCTAACTGTTTTGGGTTCTGAGGCTCCAACCTAGGCCCTCCTAATGCTAAGCAAGCACTCACTCTATATTAGTTGTCGTCCTCGTTATTCAGTTTTTAGACTACCTCAATAAATCTCATGTAGCTTCTCTCCATTCAGCATATGGTAATTGGGAAATGTATGTTTTGAAAACACAGTATTCATTAAATTACGTGTTACTTCTGTTATTTTGAATATTTACTTCAAGAAGGAGAAGCAGGAGAAGGAGGAGCAGTAAATACAGAAAAAGGAGAAAAAGAAAAAACCATGCAACTCTTGCATAGCACTTTATGTTCTGGCTCAGTCTTTACTACCTTAAACTACTACTACCACATTTATTTATTTTTTAACAATCATAGTGGAGCTCACTAATATTAATCTCAATTCATAAATAAGTAAACCGAGGAGCAGAGATGCTGAATAACTTGATGAGAGTTCCTAGCCAAGAAAGAAGGTGTCCCGAGTGAATTTATCAAAATATTTTTATTGCTCAACCGGCTTATCACATTTTCCCCATTCTAACTCACTCACTGTTTTTATTTCAAAAGTGAATAAATGTCTTCTTGAAAGCCTGTTTAAATAGAGGAATATATCAATAAAGTCAATGATGGTAAATGAAAACTTTGATCTATCTAAATGTTTTAAAATACAGTCACACCTGAATTTACTGTAACGGCAGAAGTATTTTGTTGGTTTCTAAGTGAGCTAGATATACCGGTATGTTTTTAGTTTTGGCCATGACAAATCTATCCTGTATTTAAAGGATGAGGAAGGGCTACATCATCACATAGATTTACAAATGGAATGGTTTACATGACGGATGTTGCTGTGGCTTTTACCTCTCCAGGTTAAGCAGCTGGACTCAGAGATTATGATCATTACCATGCTACTCTCTAATTTGTGACTAAGCCAAACCGCCTCCTATTCTTAGTGGATACCAGTCATCTGTGAAGCAATTGTCCATTTCAATTTTATGTTTCAGAGTTCTCATTTGCAAAGACTCATCCGTGCCAGCTTTCCTAAGAAAGCTGTCAGAAGTCAGAGTCTTACAGAATGCACGGTAAGTACTGGTATCACAGATGATTTAGTGGGTAGCATTTTGCTTCCTGTGTGTGCCACAGTAACCCCACAGATGTAAAATTTCTGACTGGATAGCAATCAAAGTGATTGGAAGTTAAATTATCTGAATTCCTAAAGAACTGTGGTATAACAGCAATATATCAATAGTATAAAGAATAGCAACTAAGCATACAGGAGCCAAACAGATGTATGCTTCATGTCGTGCTGCTCTACTTCCTATCACTACCTCTAAGAGCTGTAGAATTTCCGTGAGTAACATAAACTGATCGTAAAATACTTTCTAATTTATGAACACCTGTGTACATTAAGTGGTTTTTCTCATATAGTGTATTTTGCAGATCGCCTAGTGTTTAATAAATAAAGAGTATTTTCCAAAACGACAAAAAAGTACTTTTTGAAGTATTTAGAGCTTCCATTTTCCATCAGACATGTAAAGCCTGGGAAGAGCATCACTTACTTGTACCCTTAGAGCACCACAAGAAAGCTGACCAAGTGGACATTCATGAATTTTCTTCCTCTCATCAGAAATTTAAAGGCACGGGGCAGGGAATACCCTTCCCCATCTAAGGAAACTCTAGTAAAAACAATAGTAAATCGAACACCGTACTTTCTCACTTTAGCAGACACAGAGCAGTCATGAGTATGATTTCAGTTCAAATTGACAGCAAACTAGTAAGAACCAAGTATTTGATGCATAGAAAATATAGAACATTCAGAACAACAGATGGAAGAGGGAGACACACTAACACGAACGGTATTCTGAACAAGCCTAACTACATTAAAATGGCAGAATTAAAAAAACAGTGATTGTAAAAGCATATAATATACAGCAACTTTTTCTGTGCTTATTTGCCATTTATATAGCTTCTTTGGTGAGTGATTGATTAAAGTAGTTGAACAATTATTTTATCAGATTGTTTATTTTTGATTTTAAGAGTTATTTGAAATTTTGGAAAATTATTTTTTTATTAAATCAGTTATGTCTTTTAAATTTTCTTTATTTTAAAATTATTTTTAATTGATAAATGTATGCATACTTATGGCTCATAATGTGGTTTGATATATGTGTATACTAACTCATTAATTGTTTCACATACTTAGGATTATGTTATGCAATTATTTAAAATCTACTTTCTTAACACTTTTCAAGTGTACAACAGTATTTTTTATAGTTAACATTTTATATAATTGCTCTTTTGAACTTATTTTTTTAACCTGAAAGGTATGTCATTTCTCATGGAGTTGTATAAAAATACAATATAAAGGAATATATTTTACTTTGATAATTTTAGTCATATCATGTAAAATTGTGTTAAGTTCAGGTGACAATTTTGGGTAACCACATTTTGTCTATGGGTGACACAGTGTGTAGAATGATATTCAGAAGCAACCTGTTAGACCCAAGTACTGCAGTCAGAAAGTCATGCAATAGTGGAAAAATCAGCAGGTACATATACCCATGTACCAACACAAAATGACAAATTCAGTATATGAAATTGTTCAAAGACTTGAATGATTTTGCTGCTGTGGTGCTGGTTTGCAACAAAAGTGCATATATTACGCGCGTCCTCCAGAAAACATAACACAGAAAAATAGCCAATATAGACTTGTTGTCAACATTGGTAGAGTTGTTAACTTACATGGCATACTATAGTGACTTCTTAACCTTCAGTGACAAATGTATCTCAGTATCATTTTTCACTCCACCAGTTCATCTAGTTATGCTGCTAGCTGAGGGAAGAACATGTAACACGTTTGAATTACAGCCTTTCATAAATGTTCATGCCAAATATCCTTAGCAGTAGGCAGGATCAACTCTTGACCAATAGTAAAGGCCATTCTGGTGCTAGCAAGACAGACAGTAAGAATGATGCTTTTAGTGGGACACATTGATAATTTCATGGACTTCAATAATTGCTCAGTTCTTCAAGTTCACATTTTTGTCTTTTGAAAAATTTCAAAGTCTTGCCTTTGAATTCAGGTGTTCAGTTTCCATGTGGCAAAATATTTTCACAGGTGCTATGAGTTACTGGGCAGCTTGTTGCCATATATTATACAACACGGATTTTCATTTAAATGCAGCTTTCGCTTTGTTGATATTCTCAGAGTCTCCTGCTATCTCATCATTGGACCTTTCCTTCTTTTCAATAAAACACCCCACTGACAACTGTACTGTACTAATTTTTCTAGGCTTAGGTTGTGGACCTGCCAGAGATGTGACTAAGAAATGGGTGCAGTGCAGTATAGAGGCACAGAGTGAGGTGGCAAAGAAAATAATTGGCGGGTAATACGGGTTAAGATAAATGTGAGATTCTGACTTAATGTGCCAGATGCAGTTGTACAGTTAAAGTATACCAGCTCACCAGCACTATAAAACCTGTCAATAGATACAGCTTAATTGTTACTGTCCTTCATTGATAGGGTTTTGATATGAATCTGCAAGCAATTTATTTATTATGGTCTCTGTTCAGTCAAACCTATATCTTTTAATCTTTATTTGTAGCCTCTCACCAGTGTTAGCACTGCTGCCTGAGCCCCACTTCAGATCAGCAGGTATTAGAACTGCACAAGAACCGCCACCTACATCCCTGGCGTGCAGAGCTCACAGTACGGTTTGTGTTCTTCTGGGACTCCAATGCCCTGCTGATCTGACAAGAGATGGAGCTTGGGTGGTAATTTGAGCAAAGGAGAATAATTGTAAAAACATATGAAAAAAATGCACCCTCTAGCCTGCTTCTTAGCTCCTTCTGTAAAGCCTGGCTCTGAAGAGAGACCTGGGGTTTATGATCTGTGATTTACAGTACCTGTGTATTGTAGTTATAAAATTAAAGTTATTTATGTGGACAAATTTTTTCTTTTTAAATTATATTTTAAATGTTTATTCAATTTTTATTTTTTATTAGTACGTGTTTGCAATACAACATGATCACATTCTTCAAGGAGAGTTGGTCCATGTATATTACACATCTCAATTCTGTTAAAACTCTCTCCCTTCTTTCCCATCTTTCCTCCCTCCATCTCTTGGTCCCTTTCTCACTTGCCAAAAGAAAAAATGATCTCTCTTTTTGCTACTATCTGACTTTTATTTTGCTCTTTATTTCTATTTTGAGTATCTCATATAAGAGAAACTATAGGATACTTAAGTTCATGTGTCTGGTTTATTGGACTTAACATTATGGTGTTACAGTACATCCATATGCCTACAAATGATTCAAGTTTAGCCTTCTCTATGGGAGTGTGATACACCACTGAGTTAACCACAATACTGTTGAATTTACGTGAGTCCTGTATTCTTTTTTTTTTTTTTTTTTTTTTTTTTTTTTTTTTTTTTTTTTTTTTTTTTTTTTGTCTTTTGTCTTTTTTGAGACAGGGTCTCACTGTACAGTTCAGGCTTGCCTTGAACTCACTTTGAAGCCCAGGCTGGTCTCACTGTCATAGCGATCCTTCTCCCTCAGCCTCCTGAGTGCTGGGATCACTGGCATGTGCCACCATGCCAAGCAAGTCTTATATTCTTTAAAAGATAGTGGTATTTAAATAATATTCACTTTGTCTTCCAGTAAATGATTTGCTATAAAGACTCATATTTTCTTAATGATTTAGACCCTTAGATATGTCTCCTAGAAACTCTCAGGCTTACCTAATAGTAAGACTCAGAGAAGTATCACTCAAAAGTCCATATGTTAAAGATTTGGCCCTCAGGGGGCACTATTGTTAGATGCTGGGGACATTTAGATGGTAGGGCCTAGTGGGAGGGTCTAAAGTTTCCAGGGACATTCATTCCAAAGGGCCTGTGGGATCTGGTACCTCCTTGTTCCTCTATTGCTCTTTCCTGCTTCATGATATGAGTGTTGTCTGCACTATAACTTCCTGCCATGAGGCCCAAAGCAAAAGGGCTATTTGCTTATGCACTAGAACACCCAGAACTGAATCTTTTCTTTTTCTGTGAATTATCTCAGGTATTCTATCATTGTAATGGAAAGCTGTGAAACACACTCACTAGGTATGGCACAACTATCTAAATTTTCATTTAGTGCCATATCAATGGTTAGCTGAACTATTTGTTCTACTAATCAATGTAAACAAACAATTTCCTGTCTTGATGAAAATTTAAGTTTGTCTTATTCTATAAGACCCTTAACTTTGATCTATATTTTAAATTTTAATTGGAATAAAAAAGCTGCTTGTATTAGAGTTTCACAGAAAAAGACAACAAATAACACATGTGTAAACACAGAAAAATATCTATTTTATAGAATTGATTTATGCAATTATAAAGGCTGAAAAGTACAAAACCTGTAGAGTGGGTCAGCAAAGTAGAAATCCAGGGAAGAGGCAGTGCTACAGTTCAAGTTGAAGACAGTCTTTTGTCCTAATGAAACCATCAACTGATTGGATAAAACCAACCCAAGTTATAGCAGTTTAAACTTTATCTACTACTTTGAAGATAACAATATGCAATATAATAACCATCGTTAATTTACTATCATCCTGTTTTGATATTCTGTACCATTTTTATTGTTTCATATTCTTTTCAAAATAAAAATAAAAAAATAAGAAGTCCACTCTTACATGTTGATATAATGCAAAACACTCATGGAGAAATATCCATAGCCATGATTCACAAAATATCTAACATTGTGGCCTCATAGTGAGAGAAGATGACATTAACATTCACATCTTCATCAAGAATGTCTCCTGAAAATTGGTTGACCAGAAAGAATGACATAACATCATCAACTCTTGAAATTTTAATCTTTAGCATTTTTTATCCCCCCAGCAAAAGAAAAGTCCTTTTCTGCCTGCCCTTTGATAAGCTTGTGAATTTTATGGCCAAAATATTTTTATTGCATTATCCTCCTTATATTGCAATAGTGTCTTTGAATAAAGTATCTATTTACCTAAGTCTTTACTATATTTATCTGACAATCATATATAGCAAGTGAAATGTATCTTATTTTATTTTAAA
>PVLD010010155.1:0-72371 GCA_004027595.1 Dinomys branickii | reverse complement strand
CTAGTGAAAAGTCAAGTTGTAATTTCCTGAGATTGGCAGATAAAAGAAGTGGTATGCAGATTACTGGGCTGGAGCATCTGATGTCACAAGTAAATTACATAAAGAAGGTGCCCAAACACCCATGGCTGCTACTGCTGCCATCTTGTCCTCTCCCAGCATGTACCTGTGGTCTCATGGTGCGGATCAGCTGTCAGACAGAAGGCTAGGGTCTGGTTCATTGATGCTTCTGCATGTTATGCAGCTACCACCTGCAAGGGGACAGCTGCAACATTGCAGCCCCTTTCCAGGATATCCAAGAAGGACATTGAGGAAGGCAAATCTTAACAGTGGGCAAAATATTGGACAATGCACCTGGTAGTACATTTTCCCAGGAAGGCGAAATGGCCAGATGTGGGACTTTATATGATCAACGGGCTGTAGCCAATGTTCTGGCCAGACGATAAGGACCTTGGAAGGAATGTAACTGAAAAACTGGTGATAAAGATATTTGAGGACCAGGCATGTGGACAGACCTCTCTGTATGGACCATGCATGTAATGATAACTGTGTTCAATGTAAACACTCAGCAAAAAGTGACTCAGCTGGATAGGACGACCTGAGCTGTAGGTAGCAGTCAACTCTTTTCCTTAGCCACCACGATCAGTGCCCAAGGGGCTCATGAAAAAATGGCCGTGGTGGCACTGAGGCAGGTTATGCACGAGCCAAGCAACATGGACTGTCGCTCAGCAAGGCTGATGTGGCTACAGCCACTGCTCAAGGCCCACATGCCAGCAGCAGAGACCATCAGCATGTTCTGACTGGCACCATTCACTGAAGTGATCAGTCTGTGACCTGGTGGAAGGCTGATTAGATTGGACCACTTCCATCATATAAAGGGTAGCACTTGTCCTTACTGGCAGAGACATTTAGTCTGGCTTTGGATTTCCCTTCCCTGCATGTAATGCTTCTGCCAAAGATTCAATCCATGGACTCACACAATGCCTTTTTCTCCCTCGTGCTATTCCAGACAAACTTGTCTATGACCAAGGAATGCATTTTATGGCCAGCAACTGAGGCATGTGGCTCATGCTCATGGAATTCAGTTCTCTTACCACGTTCCTCAAAATTTTGAAGGAGCAGGATTGCTAGAAGGTAGAATGGCCTTTTTACAATGCAGTTACAACTCTAGCTAAGCAGGAGTAGACTGGGCTGGGCTAGGGCAGGATTCTTTCAAAGGGTCAGCAACGTGCATTATATGGTAGTGCCTCTCATACTCAAGATCATGGGTCAAAAACTCAGGGGCTGGCAATGGGAATAGTAGGACTATTATTCCCATAACTTACTAGCAGCATTTTTGCTTCCTAATCCCACAAAGTTATGTTCTGCTCACCTAGAAGTCTTTGTTCCAGAGAAGGGAAAGGCTTCTACCAGGGAACTCAATACCACTGAACTTGAAGCTAACACATCCCTCTGGTCACTTTGGATGTCTCGAGCCCAACCAAGTGACAGAGTTACAATAGTGTTGGCAGGGGTGAATGTTCCAGACTATCAAGGGAAATCACTGTTACTCCACATAGGGGAAAGGAATAAAAAATTTGGAGTGCAGGACTTACCTCAGGACATGTCCTAGTATTCCTATGCCATTATCAAGGTCAATGGAAAACTACAACCCAACCCAGGCAGGGGAACACATGGTCCAAAACCTTCAGGAATGACTGTATGGGTCACCCCACCAGGCAAAGAATCAAGACTTACTCTGTTGCTTCATGAATGCCATGGGATTACAGAAGGGGTGGTGGAAGAAGGTAGTTATAAATACCAGCCACAACTTCGTGAGCAGTTACAGAACTGAGGATTGTAATTTCAATACCACTTGCCTAATATTCTTCCTATGTAATATAATGTTGACAGATTTAATGTTGATTAAGTATTGGTAAACCTATGCTATGTTAAGTTATAAACTTAGGAGTAAGCATCACCCAAGTAAAACCCTCCTTGTCTTCTGGGGAGGGAATTAAGAGTGTCTGTTTCTGCACAGGAGAGTTGTGCCATGTTAGGCATTACTCTGAACAAGTCTTTGTATGTGGAGACTAAGAATGGTTTAAGGAAATGTGTCTCTTCCTCAGGTTGCCAAGAGGTGGACTAGGATAGTTCACTGATTGTGTCACCTTGAGCGAGAAATGCCCAATTACACTGGATCAGCACATTTCTGAGTGTGACAGAAGTGATTTGGTAAATACAGCAGACCCACCCTGGCTCCTCACATCCTTGTCCCTTCCCTACCTGCAAGAGACACAAAAGCACAGCAAGAACAGACAGGGAGGGTCCCATTTATTCCAACCCACAAACACTGGGAGTCTTCTTAAATGAACTGCTAAACCACTTGTAACAAATTTACTAAAAAATAGATGTATATTCTGAGTCTCACATTCAGTATGTGTTGTGTGAATTTCCTAAAAAAGGTCTAAATAAACAACTCCCTCTGAAAAGGGCCAGCCATCCAAGGCACAGTTCAGACACTCCTGCGTATTACTAACACACAGCAGATGACCTACAGGATGCAGCACTAACACATACTCAACCCCACTTTGCTAAGCTGCTGATTCATTGGAGGGCTGTTATTCCAATAAAAGAAGCATGAAAAGTGCGAAGGATCCCAGGGAAGTGGTGTGCACTCCGCTCCATTTCATCCTCCTGAGAAACTCTGGGTGCAGTGAGCACTGTCTCCCTGCCCACGTGAGTGATGATGCTCTGCTGGAATCCGCATACAGCTTCATCCAGGTAGGGCCAGTGGACAGCTGACCAGCAGCCCACAACAAGACAGAGCTGCACTGGCCAGGGTGTGGGATAGTTCTCAGGACAGCATGGACAGAGCTGCAGTTCAGGGCACCATGACGCTGCTGGATCCACCCCAGCCACGACTGCTGTACCAGGACAGTGGACGAGGAAGGGAACGTGGGTCAGCAAAGGGACAGGAGTTCTGATGGCCAGGGCTGGGCTGCTCTCTCCACAACCTCCCTGACCCAACAGAAACATGGACACACTCAGAAGCTGTCTGCAGAGAGATGATTCAGGTTTCTCAAGGTCCCGAAGTATGGGCTGGAAATTCAGGTGTCGCCTGGTGACCCACAAGGCAGCTGTCTCACGCTACAGGAAAAGAGTAGACAGGCTGGCACCTCTCTGAAAAAGCTACTGGTCACATGAATAAGAGGCTCTCTGCAGGTAGGAGGGGAGCTAGAGATGGAGGCCAGGATGGAGTGGGGACGGGGGCACAGAGAAGCAAAAAGCAGAGACAAGTTATGTATGTGCACCGGACCCCCAGGAGGGATGTAAACATGAACAGCAAACATGTCTAATACATATCGACAAAGAGTCACTGCTCACACACAGGATCGAATTCAGACAGAAGCCTTGATGCGTCCCCTCTGCCTCACCCTTCATCCCACTTCTGGTCCTGCGGGGTCTCACCTTTGTAAGGAATGAGACTTGAATCAGAGCCCTGGGCACTGTCACTCCCTGGGTGGGGAAAATAACACGATACTGTCAGAGACAACAGCAGACATGGGGAAGGAGGGATTATGGGGTGGGGATCCCCATGGCTCCTTGGCACATGACCCCCAGGTTCTCAGGAATCAGCTCCCCGTACTTACCTATATCCTTAGCACAGCCCCCTCCTTTTACACCTGTGGGAAGCAAATGTCCTGTGAGAAGCCTGGGAGGTGGCTGGGCCTTGACAGCATGGACGAAGTGCCCAGGCCTGGACCCAGGGACGTTTCTAGAATTGGAATGCAGACCCGAGAAAGGATCAGAAGACGCGAAGAAAGGACATGTTCCGGACCTGCGGCAACTGCCCTCCTGGAGCCCTGTCCTAGGAGGGACCTTCCCCTCTGACCCTGACTGCTGGCAATCAGGTCCCCAGCACCACAGGCCACCAGGTGACAAATTTGTCCCTCACTGTCCCTGTGTTTCACAGCAGCTCAGTGTCCAGGACTCCAGGCCAGGAGAGCACGTGTGAGTGGATAGGGCGTCCCACAGTGCGGTAGGGGCACCTCTCCCTACCTGCTCTCTTCCTCCACATCAGGAAAGCAGCCCCAGCTCCAGTGAGCACAGCTACCAGGAGAGTCACAGCAACAACAACACCCAGGATGGGGAAGGGGCGCTGAGCAGCTGACTCTGGAAGGGGAGGGGAGGGAAGAGGAAGAGCTGGTAGTTTTAGATCTAAATGGACCCCAGAGCCTCCCGCAAATGTGGGGAATGGGGAAGCTGACTGCACTGTGGGCTCAGGGCTGACTTGCGTTAGGATCTGGGGCCTGGGGCAGAGGGGGTCCCTGTGGGAGGGGCTTGGCAGGGTTTCTCCCCTTCCTCACCTCCCCCATTGCTCTCTCTGCCTCCTGTCTGCGCTGCCCTGAGCAGCTCTCCAGGGCCAGGCCCTCTGCCCTGCGGTGCTGCCTGCACCAAGCTGACTTCTGACTGAAACGTCTACAGACTTGTGTGCTGTAATAAACCCTTTCTCCTTTAATTTGAGGGTATCAGGGGATGACAGTGACTAAGACAGGGCTCTGACCCCAGCTTTCCAGCCTGCCCTGCTGAGCGTCTCCGGACAGACTCCTTCTGTTCAAGACTACAGCGCCTGGGCCCTCCCCACTCTGTCTTAGCTACTTTCTCATTCCTGAGACAAAATACCCCACACGTACAGGGTAAGGGGCAAAGGTTCACTTCAGCTCACAGTTTATAAACATTTAAACCCTTAGTCAGGTGGCTCTGAGGCAGGGAGCTCTGGCAAGGGAATCACAAGGAGAAATAGCCCACGGCAAGGCAGCAGGAGGCAGTAGGCAGAAGTAGCAAGCCTTGAGCTCTTCGCCGCATGCAGGCAAGGGAATCACAAGGAGAAATAGCCCACGGCAAGGCAGCAGGAGGCAGTAGGCAGAAGTAGCAAGCCTTGAGCTCTTCGCCGCATGCAGGCTCTAAGCCTGTTGGGGGAGCCCACTCACACCCAGGGTGGGTCTGCTGCCTTCCTTAATCCACTCAGCCACACCCAGAATGGTTTTGATCCCATCAGCAGAGTGATCCTGTTACCTCACCCTTCAACCAGCGTCACACACCCATATCCAGCCACCTCCAACAAACCCCACCTATGAGCACATGAGGCTTCAGGGATCATGTAGATACAAGCCATAAATAACACCCCCTTACCCCATCTCAGGGTGCGCGGCTCAGGCAGCCCCTCGTGCTCCACATGGCACGTGTAGTTCTGCTCCTCTCCAGAAGGCACCACCAGAGCTGCCCACTTCTGGAAGGTTCCATCTCCTGCAGGCCTGGTCTCCACCAGCTCCATGTCCAGGGTCAGGTCCTGCCCGTCCCGCTGCCAGGTCAGGGAGATCTCCTCAGGGTAGAAGCCCAGGGCCCAGCACTTCAGGGTGACCTCCTCCTCGGAGGTGGGGTGTCGGGTCATGTGTGTCTCTGGGGGTGCTGAGGGAAAACAGGGAATATTTAGGCCTTGCATTCTTCCTGGGCCACTGCAGCAGCTCTCATGTGGCCATCCTGAGAACAAACAGGACAGCTGGAGTTGGGGAGACTGCAAACCCCAGAGACCAGGTCAGACACAGGCACCTGGGATAATCAATTCCTTGGACAGTTCTAGACTCGGGGTGAGTCAGACCAAGGGAGGAGGCTCCAGGTCTCTGGGGAGGGAAAGGGACCTCTGTGCTGAGTGGGTGGAGACTGAGAGGCCGGAATAAGTGGATCAGACCTCCAAAGACCCTGGGTGTGGGCAGAGAACAAGCCTGAGAGAGGTCAGTTCACAGCCTCCTGAAGGGCAGGGAGACCAGGCTCTCAGGCATCTCCCCCTTTCATGCTGGGGCAGACTCTTCCTCTCCTGAGAGAAGGGGGCTCAGGACGGTGATCTGCTTTTAGCTGTGAGATCCCAGGAGCCCTGTTCCCCACGATGGGAGAGGGCCGCAGTACTGTGGGAAGGGTCCCTCAACGCCGGTACCTGCGCGCTGCAGCGTCTCCTTCCCGTTCTCCAGATATCTCTTGAGCCACTGTACGCAGGTGCCCTCCAGGTAGGCTCTTTCCTGCTCTGCAGCACGGGCCTCCACCCACTTGCGCTGTGTGATCTGAGCCGCAGTGTCCGCCGCCACCCAGGAGCTCAGGTCCTCGGCGAGGGAGATGTAATCCGCGCCGTCGTAGGCCCACTGCTCGTACCCGCGGAGGAGGCGCCCATCCGACTCCACCTCGCAGCCGTACATCCTCTGGATGGTGTGAGAACCTGGCCCCGCCCCGCTGTCAGCCCCGCCCCTGTCAGTCCCTCCCCCACCCGGTGTTTTTCTCCCAAACTTAAAATGAAACCGGGTCGTGGTCTCCGCGCGCTTCCGGGTCTCCCAGTGAACCCCGGCCCTGGGCACCCGGGACCCCTCGGGCCGTCCGTGGGGCGGGCAGGGTCGTGACCTCTGACCGGCCGGGGTCACTCACCGTCCTCGCTCTGGTTGTAGTAGCCGCGCAGGATCCGCAGGCTCACTCGGTAAACCTGCACGGATTCCTTGGCGTTCCGTGTCTCTCCGTCCCAGTACTCCTGATCCTCCCGCTCCATCCACGGCACCCGCGGCTCCATCCCCAGATCCGCGGCGTCGCTGTCGAAGCGCACGAACTCCGTGCCGTCCACGTAGCCCACGGAGATGAAGCGCGGGTCCCCGCGGCCCGGCCGGGACACGGAGGTGTGGAAGTAGCGCAGCGAGTGGGAGCCTGCGGGGCGGGGCGGTGAGACCGCGACCTCCTCCCGCGCCGCCCGCGCCGCCCCCTCCGCCCGCACTCACCCGCCCGGGTCTCGGGCAGGACCAGGGCCCCCGAGAGCAGTAGCAGGAGGGTTGGGGGCGCCGTCATCCCCATGCTAGTGAGTCACGGACTCTGGAGTCCCTGCACTGGCTGTGGAATTTGCAGGCGGAACCGCTGTTTGGCTGCTCTGGGAGACCGCAACCAATCGGCCAGAGAGAGCGCGCTTGAGTCATGAGTGTCCAGGCAGAAGAGCGGAACACCAGCTGGCTGAGGCCAAAGAGAAACCGCTGGGAGTCAGAGCTGGGCTGACTGTTTCCCAAGCCCAGCCCTGGGCTCAGACCGCGTAGCCACGCCCGGGACAAGGACTTTGCCTTCCGTTCTTGGGCGCAGATGGCAAGTGCCCCAGGCGTTGAAGATTTCTGCAATAAATTTAAGTGCAAACGATCACATGTCGCTCATAATTATCATGTTTGAGAGCCCATATTTAGTGTGTGCTTAGTTTTCATTGTTATGCAAAAGACCCACACTGAGACTCAGACTCCAGTATATGGACGTGATCTTCACGCGGAAATCACGGTTTTTCTATGGTTGTGTGAGCACAGCCTCACACTGTAACACAATGACAAACACAGACTTCAGAGGATCCGCAGAGGCCTCTGTCTAAGATAATGGAGTCCTGTGGCTCCAGAATCTGCGTGTCCGCCTCCCCCGAGGGAGGGGCTGATTTACTGTCCTCAGGAGGAGGCGCGGGACCCGCAGTGCGGTTGTCTCTATTCCGCAGAGGGCAAGACCCGCACCCCTGAGGCAGGAGCAGCCTCGTTCTGGGATTTACTACAAGGAGGGGGTGTTGGCAGCGCTGCTCAGCAGTTTGTTTTGTCCTGGATGCGCAGAGGGAGGATCCCTCTGACAGCGCCGGGATGGGGCAAGATCAGCGGTTTCCCTCTTTCCTTCAGCACCGTGAGGCCCTTTCCGCATGCGCTAGGGGTCACTCACCGTCCAGGCTCCGTAAAGTTTCGCACAGTCCGTGGCCATCTGTGTGCTCCGGTCCCAATACTCCTGACTCTCCCTTAGTGATATATTTTGTAGTGAGGGCAGTGAGCTTAATATTACTATTTTATCTGACTATCAAGCAACTTAAACATAAAATACAACTGTTATTTTCTAACAACCATGGA
Source organism: Dinomys branickii (assembly GCA_004027595.1). Lineage (NCBI taxonomy): Eukaryota > Metazoa > Chordata > Mammalia > Rodentia > Dinomyidae > Dinomys > Dinomys branickii. The sequence continues at coordinate 64,446 of PVLD010010155.1, read as the reverse complement.
TGTTCTAATAGCTGATTCTCCTCTATACAATGCCTACAGGCAACAGTTACATAGTTTGACACAGAAAATTTCAAATCAAAACCATACATAATATTGTACCATGACAATCATGATGACATTTGTGTGACATACTTAAATTTCCATTTTGACAGAGAATACTGGTAATGGTCGATACATTGTGTCAACGGAGAACTGAGATGTTTAGAAGATTCCCAGGGTGACTCAGCAGGGCACCAGGGTCCTCACTCTGCAAACATTCTGAGCCTCTGCAAGAGGAGGGCACCAAGGCCGTGTGGGAAGGGAGCCTGCTTACTTACAAGGGAGGAGGAGGCCCACGCTGCCCTTTGGCTCTTGCTGCTGTGCTGTCTTCTGCCACCTTGGACTGTTGCCCCTCTGCTGTGTGCCACTCTGCCTTGGAGCCAGGTGATTACACACTGAAACCTCCACAAACTTTGAGCTAAATAAGGCTTTCCTTCCTTGATTTTGAGTATCAGGTGTTTTGTCTCAGCAACAAGAAAAAGGTAACCAAGACAAATCTCTTTTAATCACTCATCTCTATCTGATACATAGAAAGTTTTAACTAACTCACTGACCTTAAATGAGATCTCACTGAAAAAATTTGTGACGCTGTCTGGAGGATAATATTTAGGCATCTCTAAATGTAATAGCACATATATAATATATATATCATATGAGTTTTTGTTATATTACTGACTGGTGACCTCACATTGGCTTGACATGAGCATCCTATTACAATTATTTGGAGCAGAAAAGAAAGGCAAATGTTTGGCTCAGAAAGAAAAGGTACATCACCATAAATAATCTCTGTTTTACATTTTGGGAGACCTGCAACTCTGAAAGCATGAATATATTGAATATGTATAAGATTACCAACAATCAGTTGTCATAGCCATATGAACACTTTGTTTTTTTCTTTCAATTTAGTTAGGTACCAGGGCATCTGTAAATTGGAAAACCTTATCGTCTCATTTTTACAAAACTTAATTTTTTTATGATAGCCAATGTAAACATATCACAATAATATATTTTAATAACTATGAAGACTATCAAGATCATGGGGGCATCTTATTACTGAACAAAGACAGAGATAATTTTTCCCAAGAAGCTGCTCCTGTATCCACCAAAGTCAGCCCTCACCAATGAGTTTTCAAGCATGAGGTGTCCCCATTCATTTAGCTTAACAAGTTTCTGATGAGCTATGAGAAAACCAACTTTGATACATTGACCAGTTCACAACTCAGATGGAAGCACACCTTCTAAATCTATAAACCAAATTAAATTATGAACAAATGACCAAAAATGCAAAAGGAAAGCAAAATGCAAAAAAAACTTATTGAGCTCCAATTAAGAAAAAAACTGTTCACAGATAGGACAAACAACATATACAGACAATCTGCTTACCACATACAAGTGCGCTCAAATATATTTTTGTCCAAATTTAATTATAATACCTCTTTTATAATTTTAGAAGTTTGTAATTCTAAAATAGAGTAATTGTGGGGGCCAGTGAATCTTAGCATATTATTTTAGATAGTTTTAGTAAAGACCTAAAATGTGTCTTCAGAAGCCTCCCAGGACATTGAAGAGCTGATCCCCTAGTCAAACTTTGCCTGGGAATGTCTCCCTGCGATGAGGGGTACCCAGGCCCACATAACCTCTGTGACCCCACCTGGGTAGTTTCATCTTCTGTCCCTAGGTAAACACTGTAACCCTAAAAGAATGCATAGGTTGTAAAAAGGAAACAAACAGAACATAATGTGAGAAACATCTATCAGGGTTAGACATGCGACCTTCAACTGACCCGGGGTCCGCAGGAGGAGACAAAAGCCACGTGGCCAGTGGGGCCAGTGAATGTAACATCCCAATTTGTAACCATGGAAACCCACAACTATTTAGGATCTGAATCAGAACCAGCCCGGCCCTGCTACCCTGGCTGGCAAGTTGGGCATGAAGGGTGGCTAGCCTTCAAAAAAATTAATAAAATCTGTTTCTTTCTGAATAGAGTCCTTGGGTTTCTTGTGGAATACAACCCAACTTTCACTATAACATAATCAGAAATTTTTGGAGGTAAATTAGCAAATATTTCTTACAGGAAAATTGGAAGGAACAAAACCTTTTATCTATAAATAATATACAGTTTTGTATTTTATTTTGTCCTAAGGATATTGGCAATTCTCTTTTCCCTTTCTTCCACATAACCTGCAGCTCAGCTGTCTCTACATGCTCTCTCAGCTGCTCAGATCTGATGCACCGTTGTGCCTCTGCACGCGTTTCCTGTTGTTCCCTAACAAAAGCCCACATCTGTCTGCTTGCTTTTCTGAAGGTAAAACGCCTACCTTGTGCAGGGCTTCATCAAGCTGTGATGGATTCCAGAAATCAGGATGTACCTCCAGGGCTGTGGGAAGAATTCAGTTTCTTGCAGTTGAAGGACATCATTCTCCATTTCTGTGCTAGACATCTGCCCAGCCTCAGATTTGGGAGCTACCTCACAGGGAATCCCTCTCACTCTTGGAGTCTCTTTCCTCAGCAAGAAGCTTGTCCTTAGAGTCCAGTAGTGGGTTTCCCTGGGTAGGGAGGAATCATCCAGGATGTCCCTTCTGTCCTAAGCTCTGAGCTGGCTTTTAAGCACATCCACAAACTGCACACAGAGGCACCTGCCCACCTGAGGAGCTGGGAGGAGTTGAACAAGCAGAGCTTGATTATTTCATGGCATCTCAGATTCCACCTCGCATGGCCTGAGGCTTCCCTTTGTGTTTAACTAGATCTGAGTTGGACATGAAAGTTCAAATAGGTCAATAGTTATAACAGTAATGAAATAGTGCATGTCTATTTAAACATGGAATTTATCCTTAAATTTTAAGAACATATGTCAGTGGGGTGGGGATATAGCTCAGTGGAATAAGTGCTTGCCTGGCAAGCACAAGGTCCTGAGTTCGATCCCTAGTACCGCAAAAAAAAAAAAAGAACATATGTCAGTGTGTGTAATATCTCATGGCTAGTTTTGGGCAAAATCTGTGAAAGTTGGGTAGAGGTGACGTCAGGAACATGGTAGAACAGGACAAAGTCACTTGTGTCTGCCCACAACAGTCCCTGGAGGCCAAGCCAAGGAAATTAGAAATGGAAACCTCTCCCCGCTGTGGGCCAAAGCAGCCTCTCCTCCTTCACCTTTGGGTGTTGAATGTTTTGTTTCAGCAAAGAGAAAAGCAACTAAGGCATCTTCCAAAAATTCCATCTCCTGCCAGGTATGATTGTGCACGCCTGTAATCCCAGCACTCTGGGAGGCTGAGACAGGAGGATTGTTGCGAGTTTGAGACCACCCTGGGCTACAAAGTGAGCTCAAGGCCAGACTGAACTGCATAGTGAGACCCTGTCTCAAAAAAAAAAAAAAAATTCCATCTCCTGATACAAAAATCTAATCAAACATTTTTGATTAAAACTGTAACAGAATCAGATTCATTTGACACCAGTTTCCATTCAGTGATTCGAAGGTGCTGCTCACCTGTCTCCTCACTTGCTCTGATTCCAATACATAAACCGCTGCTGTCTTTATAATAATTTCTTCCAGGTACCTTCTTTTGCTCGTGCTGGTTTCAGCTCTTCTCTCTGCTCTCTTCTCTTCTGAACAAAGTACAGGTTGTTTTGCACAACAATGCAAGAGTGAATTGGGCGGAAAAGATACAGGACTGGATGGCGTTGTTACAAATTCTCAAAATAGTTGTTCGTTCCTTCCCTTAATGAGGCAAAGGCAAAGTTCCTTAGACTCTTCTAGTGCTGGTAAAAATGGTAATTAACTTTATATCAGCTGGGCTCGTCATGGTGCCTGACACGTGGTAAACCGTTATCCGGGTGCTGACGTGAGCGTGTTTCACGGATGAGATTAACGGTTCAGTTGGGCAAGTCTGAGGGAACCAGGCTGCCCCGTTGTGCCCGGCCTTCATCAGTCATTGAAGGGTTGGCTAGAAATGAACCTCTAAGTTCTTCTACAGCTCCGAAGTCACTGGCTATGGCCATGTACCGGGACGAGGGTTCCCCAACTCCATGGGGACTGGGGCTCCTGCACCAGGCACCCTTGTAGTCCCCTCGGTACCCTTCATCTGCCAGCTCACTTCTATCATAATAATAACTGTAGTGATGTCCTGAGTTCTGTGTTTTGAGGGGCTGGGGATATAGCTCAGTGGAATAAGCGCCTGCCTAGCAAGCGTAGGGTCCTGAGTTCAATCCCCAGTACCGCCAAAAAAAAAACAAAAACTGACTTCTCTGAGTTCTGTGTTTTGGCAGCAAACTGTAAAGATTTGGGGACAAACCTGCAGAAGACTTCGTTTCTATACCAGGTGAACAGGAGTGCAGATGACCCGTCCTTGCCAGGCCTATGAGGTGAGGGCAGTTTTATGGACATGAGCCCCCAAACCTGAGCAGTGTGACACTGTCTCCTGGTGGTGAGTGTGGGAATTGAACTGCAGGATGCCCAGTTTTGTCAGAGGATCACATAATTGGTTGGGTAGAGAAAAAAAGAAAAGAAAAACGAAAAAGAAAACCCACTGCCAGCAGTCAAAGGGAAATTTGAAGAACATAGACCTGAACCTTACCCCAACCCAGAGAAAAATGTAAGCAAATATAAGGATTTAGTTCATGTCCTCAGATCTGCCCAAAGTTGCCCCGGCTGCTCCTGCTCCGGCCTCTCAGGGCATCTAATTCGGAGATCAGTGTAAATACCTCTGCAGATGTCAGAGATGAAGGCCGGCATACGTTAGATACGTGCTGCCCAGAAACACTTCCACGCTCAAGGAAATACAGATATGACACAAAATATCAGGGCACACACAGATTCTCTAAAGAGACAGACAGCTGGGTGTTTTAATACTGGGAAGGGGCAAAGGCAAGAACTTCCGGGACCGCTTCCGCCCGTTCGCACTTTTGCTTCCTACGACTCCTGGCCGGATCCTTGGAGTCTCCCTCAGACCTCGTCCTGCGGCTTCTCCCGCTGTTTTCTGGGCATTTCCCACTGTTGAGTCTTATCTTTGCGTCCTTCACCCGTTATTCAGTCCTGTCAGGAAAGACCAGGCTCCGCCTCGCTGAGGTTTTCTGTCCGCGGATGCGCGCGGCCCCCGCGCCGTGTCCCGGTCTTTTCCCCCTCGCGGGTCGCCACCAAGGTCGACAGCGCTGGCGTGTGGCGCCGGGGTTTATTTTGTGCTCCCGGCCACATGTCACTGCGTGTGCTTCGTGCACACGCGGCCCCGCGTTGACCACGTCCTCTGTCGCACGCGCACCCTGATTCTCTGCCGCCTTCTCCTGCGCGGCCGCTCTCCAGCTGCCGCGGGCGCGCTGCGGCTCCGCGTGAATTTCAGGATTCTTTCTCTTTCTGTGGAAAGTGTGCTTGGGTCATTTTCCTAGTTCTGAGCGTGGAACACAGGGAGGCTTTGCCACTGAGACCCTTCTTTTTCATTTCAGCCGGGTCTCACTCATTTCCAGGCTGCGCTGAACTTCAGACCCCGCGGCCTCAGCCACCAGCAGTTTGGATGACGGTGCCCACCGCCGCCCTGGCCGCCCCTGGAGACTCGATAAAGACCCAGAACCCGTCTTGTTTTCCCTCACCCCCTGCATTCCCCTCCTCCTCTTAGCCCCTGTGCCCCTCGGCCGGCTTCCTCCCGGACGACGGCACCGCCCGCTCCTGAGAGACAGAGCTGGCGCTGCGCTCCCCTGAGCCCCAGGACTCCGCTGATCTCACGTGGACCCCACGGTGCCCTCACTGTGGAGCAGCCTCGGGAGAGGAAGGGCAGGCGCGGGGCGGGGCTGACGGGCGAAGGGGCGTCCTCAGCGTGAGGGGCTCCGTCGAGCGGGGCCGCGTTAGCCGTTATCCAGGGATGAACGGAATCTGGCTGCGAAATAGAAACACACAGGTAAGCTCCGTGCGCGTTTCCCTTACAGAACCGGTGCGCACAACAGCTCAAAAAGTCACCTCAGGGCTGGGTGCTGCTAATCCTAAGGGAGAAAAGCAAAGCAAGACAACTCAAACTGAGAAACCGCAGCGCGGGAGCCCGGAGGGGAACTGGGGATGCTGGACGCAGCTTGCCACTGGACAGCGCGTGCAGGGCCTGGCTCCCGTGTCCAGCACCTCAGACAAAAGATAACAAATGAAAAAGTTTTAAAACTGGAAAAATGCAATTATCTATCAGTAAGAAATAAACCAAAAAACATTGCACGTGCGAAGAATCAGCACAGGCCGCAAAAGAAAGCAACGCAAAGCAAAACAGACAAAACTAAAACCAAAACAAGTGTCCGCTGGACTCTGCGGCTGCAGCGGGCTCGGCGCGCCCTCTGGTGTCCACTGGGCCGCAGCACACGAGAGGAATGCGAGGGGCCGCGCTCCTCTGGGAAACATCGCAGCCCGTGTTCAACCTCTCAGGGTCCCCGCACCCTGTGGGTTGGTTCACACCTCTCAGACCACGTCCCTCCATCTGTCCGGGGAGGACTGTCCGGCGCCTCTGGCGATGTCACAGCCACACAGCAGGGGGCCGGGACAGCCTGGCTGGAGGTCAGGGTCCGGGGGAGGGGGAGGGGCCTCGGGGGTGTGGTAGGGTCTGTGCCCCCGGGAGCCCCGAGGCTGTGTGTGCAGCCCGGCTTTTGGATCACAAGCCGACCCACACTCGTTTACTCCTCGGCTGTCTGCCATTCCCAGGACCCTAGTAAAGCAAACCCCCTATGGCCCAGTCCGCCCTCTCCTTTCCAGCCTTGTCCCTGCCCTCTGGACACTGGAATCCAAGCAGCCTGGCTGAGGGCGGTGGCCTCGCAGTGTGGCCCCAGGACAGGCAGCGCTGGCATCACCGGACCTTGGGGGAAATGCTGTGTTCAGGCCTGGCGCAGACCTAGGGATCGGGAGCTGAGTTCTAACAGGGCTCCAGGAGAAGCCTTAGGAGTCACCTTTTCCGGTTGCCGCACATTCTCCCTCCCTCTCTCCATCTCTCACCCCCTCCCCTCACTGTCACCCCCTGTGAGGGCTGAGCAGCAGTGTGGGACTCACTCCCCTGCTAGGAAGCAGCCATGTCTGCAGCACCTCAGGCTGAGCACTGGCCTGGCCAGGGAGGGACAGTCACACCCCAGACTGCAAACAGTGCTCCTACCTGGGATCCCTCGTGCTTCTCACACTTCACGCTGCTCACGTGTTCTCTTCTCCATCAAGCTCCCACGGCGTCCTGGTCAAAGGTGCACGAAGCCCTTGTGAGCTGTGTGTGCTACGATGCCCCTCCCCGTCTCTCCTGGGCCCGTCCACAGGCAGAGGAGGGCTTGGATCTTCATCCTCAGCCGGCTCCTCCCAAAGTCACTGCCCGGCACCCAGCAGGGGCCTCCTGAATGTTTCCAAATGAGGGGATCCTTGCAGGGCTGGGAGGACAGAGAAAGGAACTGGGGGACAGGTTGCCAAGCTGCAGGCAGCATGGGGCCAGCGTCACCACAGGGGAGGGCACTTCGTGTGGGAAGAGCTCTGCCCTGCTCTGGGCTGGAGGCAGAAGGAGGCTGGGAGTGACTGTGGCTGACCGCGCCCTGGGAGGCAGGGAGAGGGCCGGTCAGAAGGGACCAGGACAGCGACACTGTGAGACTGAGGCCAGCTGAGATGCAGCGTGGTCCCGTTCAGGACGGGAGAGGATGGGGCAGAGGCGCAATGTCCCAGGAAGGTGAGTGAGGGGGGCGGCCATGGGAAGAGGGGTGGCTTCAGTGTCCCGGGAGCCGACCTGGGAGAGCTTAGTCCTCCTCATCCCGCGTCCCCCTCGGCCTCCTGCTGCTGCTCTGCTCCCTTCCCCTTCCTGCCCCCCCAACAGGGCAAGGTGTGAAATTTAGGAATGATGGAGAATCCCAAAGGTCTTCACCCATCTCCCTGACAGGTGTAGGGGGGGGAAGACAGGCTCTAACCCGTCTGCTCCACTTCCTCGTCCACATGCTTGTACACACACACACACACACACACACACAGTTCCTTCCTCTCAACATCTGCTCAGGGACTCCTGATCTCTCTCAGCAGAGCTCAATCCAGGTGCTGCACCAGGACTGCTCACAGCTGTCTGTGAGCTGGGGCTGCCTGGGCTTTGCTCCCAGGTGCTGTCCTCCCCCTGCTGCCCAGAAGCCCTCTGCACTCCACACCACACAAGTTAATTTGCCTTGTAGGTAAAAATTTCTAGACAATGGATCCTCCTTCCAAAAATCAATCTTCACTAGGCTCTGCCCTGTGCATTTTTTGGTGGGCCACTATTCTTTCAGACAGGGTCTCACTGTGCAGTTCAGGCTGACCTTGAACTCACTTTGTAACTCAGGCTGGCCTGGAATTTACAATGATCCTCCTGCCTCAGCCTCCCAGGTGCTGGGATTTCAGGCAAGCACCAGCACACTCGGCTTACACTGTGTGTCTTTAAACTTGCACTGGAGCCAGTGCTGGGATTGCCGACCTAAAGGCAGGGAGAGGGTGGGGCAGCAGGGCAGGAAATGAAATTATCTAAGCTGAGAACTACGGGACCCTTCTTCTCTGCTTACCCCAGAATTAAAACTTGGATTTCACAGACTGAGCAAAAGAAAGGGCGTCCAGGAAAAGCTCTCAAAGCAGAGCGGCTCTCACACATGCAGCAGCCACTGAGGCCTCTGTGGACACTGACAGGACCAACGCCTGCCTCTGTCAGGGCCGGGACATGCAAAGAGCAGGAGGGCAGACTCCCTGGGAGGGCGAGGCCCGGCCAACCCTCTACAGAGTGTAGAAGCAGGGAGCACACACCAAGGCTGGCATGGGGAGCAGCACCCAGGCTGCACCAGGCTGACCTGGCCACAGGAAGCTGTCTCTGTTCATGAGCCAGAACACAGAACAAGGTTCTAGAAGTGTCTAAGGCGCTGTGTGTGTCAATCATGGAGGGACAAGGCTCTACCAGAGGGACAAGGACACACAGCAGAGACGAACCCACTGTGGCGTGACCACATCACAGCCTAGCAAGCCCTGTGCATGCACTGGGCACAGCGCTGTCCACTCTGCCTCCCAGCCTGCTCCTGTCCCCACTCCAGGAATCATCTTTAAGCAATCAACACCCTCTGTCAGGAGTCCTGACACACAAGGGAACTTCCGCGTGTCTTTCAGTGTGTGTGAATTTCCAAGAGCCACTAAAAGAAGCAACTAGGGTGACGTGAGAGCCAGCAACACTCGACAGGTCCAGGGGGCCAGTGAGTGAGTTTATCAGGGTGATTTACAGAGCAGGGGACGTGGGGTCACAGCACCGCTAAAGTCACCAACCCATTGACCGCCGCGGCTGAGCAAATGGTTTCAGAGCAATAAACAGAACCACAGTGTCTGAATCAAAAGCAGGACACACCCCTGGGAAAAGCTGTGCTCTCCACCCCACTTGCATCTTCACTGCGAACTTGGCTGGTTTTCATGAAGCACTGCGGCAGGGGCTTGCAGGGCTGCAGGCTGGCTCAGGCTCAGCTATTGACAGGAGCCCATTAGAAGGTGGAGATACGGGGACCTGGTTGTGCACACCCATAATTCCAGTCTCGGGAGGCTGCGACAGGAGGATCACTGAGTTCAAAGCCAGCTTTGGTACATGGTGAGTTCAAGGCCAGCCTCAACTACCTAGCAAGTCTGTCTGAAAAAACAAGGAACAGACAAACAAAAAGATGGAATTAATGCCCTGAATGTGCTCATGACTTCCGTGTTGTAGCAGGAGAGAGCTGCCGGGTGCGGGCTGAGTGATGAGATTGTTGATTTTGAGAATCCTGGATGCTCTGTCTGCAGATGGCTTCTGACTGTGTCTCCGTTCCCATTAGCACAATGGGGGTCCTGGGAGATCAGCTCACCCTGTCCCCACAGTCCCCTGTGTCCCCTCCTGACCAGCTTTTCTGTTTCAGCAGAGGCGGCTGTGCCTATGCCTCGTTGTGTCAGCATCCTCGAGCCCTGAGCTGCTGCTTCTCACTTCCCTGCTGTACAGGGAACTGTGCTCCACACCTTCGTCAAAGTGATATCACTGGCCAAACTCTGACCAGCCTGCTGCTCCCTCAGAGGGTGAATATCAGAGAGTGTGTGTAACCCAGGCCGTTCCCCCCACCACACACCCCTCCCCCAGTCCAGGCCTGCAGGGTCTCACCTGTTCAGGTCATGAGAGATGAGTCAGGGCCCTGGGTACAGTCACTGCCTGGGGTCAAAACATAACAAGATGCAGTCAGCCGCCACAGCACAAGGGGCTACAGGAGGAGCTGTGGGGTGGGATCCCCATGGCTCCTGACCACAGGATCCCAGGCTCTCAGGATTCAGCCATCCATACTTACCTTCAGCCTGAGCCATGGCCCCCTCCTTTTCAACCTGTGGGAAGCAAATGCCCTGGGAGAAGCCAGGGAGGAGACAGGGCCTGGACAGTCTGGGAGAAGTGACCAGGCCTGGACCCAGGGAAGTTTCCAGATCTGGGATGCAGACCCAGGGAAGGAGCAGGAGGCACAAGGAAAGGACAAGTTCAGGACCAGCAGCAACGGCCCTCCTGGGGCTCTGTCCTAGCAGGGACCTTCCCCTCTGCCCCTGACCGCTGGGCATCAGGTCCCAGCACCGCTGTCCTCAGGATGACAAATCTGTCCTTCCTGTCCCTTGTACTTTACAACAGAGTGTCCCAAGTACTGGCATTACCCGTGGAAGTTGGGAAGGGCTGGGAAGGCACCTGTGTGTGTGGTCAGTGTTCACCATGAGGCGGCGCACTTCTCCCCGGGCCCTGAACCCCAACACTCAGGCCCTGACCCTTCTTATCTGCCCTCCTTCTCCTCCACATCATAACACCCACAGCAGTGACCACCAGGACACTGATGACGGCAGCAGTGACTCCTATGGCTGTGACCCCTCCAGTGGGGATGGGCTGGGGAGACGGCTCTGGGAAGGGAAGGGGAGGTGAGAGGTCCTGACGCCCAGGTGTCAGCCCTGAGCTCTTAGGTAGGACAGCAAGTCTCATGTTTTCCCTGAAAAGAGTACCTGTGACCCCACCCCTTACCCCATCTCAGGGTGCAGGGCTCAGGCAGCCCCTCGTGCTCCACACGGCACATGTAGTTCTGCTCCTCTCCAGAGGGCACCACCACAGCCGGCCACTTCTGGAAGTTTCCATTCCCATCAGGCCTGGTCTCCACCAGCTCCATGTCCTGGGTCAGATCCTGCCCATCCCGCTGCCAGGTCAGGGAGATCTCCTCAGGGTAGAAGCCCAGGGCCCAGCACCTCAGGGTGACCTCCTCCTCGGGGGTGCGGTGGTGGGTCACCCGTGTCTCTGGTGGGTCTGAGGGAAGAGAGGGAGCATTCAGGCACTTTGCATTCTTCCTGGGCCACCGCAGCAGCGCTCACGTGACCATCCTGAGGACAGACAGGTCAAGTGGAGTTGGGGAGACTGCAAACCCCAGAGACCAGGCCAGACACAGGCACCTGGGATAATCTATTCCTCAGACAGTTGTAGAGTCAGGCAAGGGGAGGAGGCTCCAGGTCTCTGGGAGGGAGAGGGACCTCTGTGCTGAGTGGGTGGAGACTGAGAGGCTGGAATAAGTGGGTCAGACCTCCAAAGACCCTGGGTGTGGGGCAGAGAACAAGCCTGAGAGAGGTCAGTTCACAGCCTCCTGAAGGGCAGGGAGACCGGGCTCTCAGGGATCTCCCCCTTCCATGCTGGGACAGACTCTTCCTCTCCTGAGAGAAGGGGGCTCAGGACGGTGATCTGCTCTTAGCTGTGAGATCCCAGGAGCCCTGTTCCCCATGACAGGACAGGGCCGCGGTAATGTGGGAAGGGTCCCATTTCCTCCCCGGGGGACATCTGCCTGGACACAGCACAGATGGGGAGGTCCTGAAGGCCGGTACCTGCGCGCTGCAGCGCCTCCTTTCCATTCTCCAGGTATCTCTTGAGCGACTCCATGCAGGTGCCCTCCAGGTAGGCCCTGACCCGCTCTGCAGCTCGGGCCTCCACCCACTTGCACTGTGTGATCTCAGCCACATTTTCTCCCGCGACCCAGGAGCTCAGGTCCTCGGCGAGGGCGATGTAATCCGCGCCGTGGTAGGCGAACTGCACGTACCTGTGGAGGAGGCGCCCGTCCGACCCCACCTCGCAGCGGTACAAGCTCTGGAGGGTGTGAGAACCTGGCCCCGCCCCGCCGTCAGCGCCGCCCTCTTTGAGTCCCCCCAGCTGGGCCCTGGATTATCTCCCACACTGAAAATGAAACCGGGTCGTGGTACCGGGGTCTCCTCGGGCCCCGCAGCCTCCTCGTGACCTCGGACCGGGGCACCCGGGACCCCTCGGGCCGTCCGTGGGGCGGCAGGGTCGTGACCTCTGACCGGCCCGGGTCACTCACCGTCCTTGCTCTGGTTGTAGTAGGAGCGCAGGGTCCGCAGGCCCCTTCGGTAAACCTGTGCGTCGCCCTTGGCTCTCTGTGTCTCTCCGTCCCAGTACTCCTGATCCTCCCGCTCTATCCAAGGTGTCCGCGGCTCCGCCCTAGGATCCGCGGCGTCGCTGTCGAAGCGCACGAACTCCGTGCTGTCCACGTAGCCCACGGCGATGAAGCGCGGGTCCCCGCGGCCCGGCCGGGACACCGAGGTGAGGACGTAGCGCAGGGAGTGGGAGCCTGCGGGGCGGGGCGGTGAGACCGCGACCTCCTCCCGCGCCGCCCGCGCCCCCTCCGCCCGCACTCACCCGCCCGGGTCTCGGGCAGGACCAGGGCCCCCGAGAGCAGCAGCAGGAGGGTTCGGGGAGCCGTCACCCCCATCCTCGGGAGTCGGGGACTGAGTCCTGGCGCCCGCTGAGGACTTTATAATCAGAAGTTCGGTGACGCTGATTGACTGCTCTAGGAACCCTCAATCAATGGACATGAGAAACGGCTTAGCGTCATCAGTGTCCAGGCAGAAGGACCCCACGCTGGTTGGCAGAGCTAGAAGTGAAATCCCAGGGAGATGGAACCCCAGAAATCAGCGTCCTCGTCATGACACCGCCCGGGGCCTGGGACCCCGACCGCCACTCCCAGAGATCTTGGACGCTGCCCTGACCTCTCCTCCTGCACCGAGCGCTCTCTGTCACTTGGTCTCCCTGAATCCTGCGAGAGGTGGGGAGGGGAGCGCGCGGCTCATCCGTGCTCCTCCTCGCTACCGGATCCCTCCCCCGGGAGGGGTCCTCCTCCCTCACTGCCCCCGAGACTCTCCTGAGGAAACGCCCCCGGGGAGCACAGTGCCCGTTGAGCCTGTCCCAAAACGCAGCGCGGACGCAGGGCTTCTCTGAACCTGGAACAGTTGTGCCTCACCAACGCGGAGATTCCCGGGGAGACCGGGCCGCTGAGTGGGAACGACCCGCAGGAGGCGACACAGGAGCAGCCCTGGAAGGGCCAGGACCCGGCCCGAGGAGGTGAGGCTGTGCCTGAGTCTGTGCGCGGGTCTAAGGGCGCTGCAGTCCCCACGGCGCTCTAGGCTGTACTTCCCACATAATAGATCTTTGCCTCCGGGCTGGTGTGTTTAAAAGCACCTTAATTTTATACCCCTGAGTTTGTCTATGTGAGTCCAGCTCACAACCTCAAAGTTGTAGGACCTGCTGAGTGAGGTTGCCATCCAAGGACCACTGTAATCCCAGTGAGCAGGAGGCGGAGGCCAGAAGATAGCTGGGAGTTCGAGGCCAGCCTGGACTACAGCCTGGAGACTGTGTCTCCAATAAACAAACAAAACAACAACAATGAACACAAAACTCCACAGAGTAGAGATTCTCAGACCCCTACTGGGTGCCTGAGTTTCCAAACAGCACCAACCTTATCTGTACAGTGAATTTTCCCATATTTGACATGATAAAGATTACCTATGATAAAGATTACTATAAATTGAGCACAATAAAAACATCTATGGCAGTAGTTAATAAAATAGAAACATTTAAACCATATATTGTAATAAATGTTAAGTAAACTTTGATTTTCTCTCCCTCTGTCTCTCTCTCTCTCTCCCTCTCTTTCTCAAAACTATGGATGAACGGAACAGAACAGAGGATAAAGAAACAAGCAAGGCGCATTCAGCCATCTGATCTTTGACCAAAGGACTGAAAACCTGTGCTGGAGAAAAGTTAGCCTGTTTAACAGACAGTGCTGGGAAACCGGCTATGCACAAGCAGAAGATTCAGTCTAGACCCATACTAGACTGAATCGTGTACTAACAAAATCAGTATGGGTCAAACGTTCAATGTTAGAACAGAAACACTTCATCTGCTGGAAGATAAAATGGGAAAAACTCTCAAATCCCATAGGCAAGAATTTTTCAAACCAAACCCCAGTTGCACAAGAGTCAAGTTAAGATCACATCCAGTTAAAAGGCTGCACAGCAAAGGAAGCAGCCAACACAGTGAAGAGACAGCCTGCGGAACAGGGAAATGTTTTGTAGCTGTTCCTCTGTCAGAGGGCTGACATCTGAAATAAAGAGCTCAACAAAATTAGACCCCCCCTAAATAAAGACCCCATGGATAAATGGGTGAGTGAAATGAACAGACCCTTCTCAGAAGTACAAATGGTCAATAAATACCTGAAAAAATGTTCCATGTCTCTGCATTGAGAAATGCAAGTTGATCGCAAGATCCTTAGTTCGATCCCCGGTACCACAAAAACAAAAAGAAGAGAGAGAAATGCAAGTTGAAGCAACACAGTGATGCCCTCTTCCTCCACAAAGAAGGACAAAAGGAATGAGTGATCTGGAGTTTGCAAAATCTAATTCTCCACACCAAAGAGATTGAGAGCAGAGGGAAGGTTCCTACCTTTTTTTTTTTTTTTTTTTGGATACTGGGAGTCGACCTCAGGACCTTGCACTTAGGTCACTTAGCTGAATCCCCAACCCCAGGTTCCTGCTTGCAGCTCTCCCAGGTGTTGCCATCCAAGGACCAAGGCAGCCAGCAGAGATGGAGCCTCAGAGAGGCCAAGGGGTCCTGGCTTTGACTCCTGGTGAATGATGTGACGGGAATAATGACAAAAATTTATATTTGAGATGAATAATATTACAGAATTACAGTTATTTTCTTCAGGGTCATCATGATATTCTTTAAAATAAAATGTCATTTTTAAGGTGAAGAGTGTTGAAATATTTAGGAAAGATGGTGTGAATATTAGCACTGATTTTCATGTTTCAGCAAAAATTATAGAAATATAATGGTCTTGGTTACTTTTCTCTCGTTGCTGAGACAAAATACCCAACGCCCAAAAGGAAGAATGGAAAGGTTTATTTAGCTTACAGTTCATGGAGGTTTCAGTCCTTACTCGGCTGGCTCAGAGGCAGAGTGGCACGTGGCAGAGGGCAAGTGTTCATGGCAGCAGAGCACAGCAAAAACAACCAGCAAAAGGGGAGGAATGGCGATCAAGCAGCCTCTTTCCTTCCCTTACATTGTAAACAGGCTACCCCCACCCAGGGGGTGTGTAGCTCTCACACAATGTCCATGCCCTCCTCTTCCACAGGCTCAGGATGTGTACAAAGTAAGCACCCTGGCTTCCCGCTGAATCACTCAGCCAAATCTCTAGACTCCCCAAGTTGACACAATGTATCAACCATAACATTCCACCCTTTGTCAATTTGGCAACTAGAAACATTTCTTCAAACCAGTTTCCAAATACAAAGACCTTAGTCCAACTTCCAGCAGGGCTGACACTGTGTTCTGTAATTCCACATCCAGCATCTGAAGCAACTTGTGGCATGTTGTGAGCTCCAAAGGACTTACATGAGTCCACCCCTATGGCACTTCTGGTGGTTACAGCCTCCACAGCTTCTCTCTCAGGCCTGCTTTGCCCACTCCTTCTTGCAGCTTTCCTCAGATGATCCACAGTCCTGTCTTTTCTAAACTTCTGAGGTCTCCAGGGCAACTTTTGCTTCACACTCACAGCCTCACATATTGCCCACACGGGCACACTGCCTGGCCTCCCAGGCCTTCTGAAATCTGGGTGGAAGCCTCTTTAACCTCAGCACTCTTGCATTCTTCTTGCACCTAAAGCCAGGGCCACGTGGATGGTGCCAAGGTCTGTTGCCACCTGGAGCAGTAGCCAAACTTTCCTCTCTCTTGGCCATAGTGGTCGAGTGCCTGGATCACCGGGCACATTGAATCCAATGCTGAGGAACAAATTCTCTGTGCTGCCTCCATTCTGGAACATGACACACTTTGGCTCCATTCTCAAGGCAAGGTCTTTCACCCTTGCAGGCTCAGGATGTGTACAAAGTAAGCGCCCTGGCTTCCTGCTGAATCACTCAGCCAAACCTCTAGACTCCCCAGGTTGACAAAATGTATCAACCATAACAATAATTTATTTACATATATGAAGCAAATGTGACAAAACACTGAAATCATTAGATCTCCAGCAGCCACGGCCCTGGTCTCTCACACTTAGTGATCCGGGAGCTCCACCACCAGCAGGAGGCAGGAAGAGGCTGGCAGATCGGGCCCTGTGGTCTCCAGGCCCT
The DNA here is from genome assembly GCA_004027595.1 of Dinomys branickii. NCBI lineage: Eukaryota > Metazoa > Chordata > Mammalia > Rodentia > Dinomyidae > Dinomys > Dinomys branickii. The sequence continues at coordinate 47,996 of PVLD010010155.1, read as the reverse complement.
CAGAGACCTCAGATAGGGAAGACTCAGGAGCTGGGAGGAGGGAGAGGAGACAGAGCAGGGTGGGGCAGAGCCTGTGAGAATGAGGGCCCTGGACCCTGGGGACCCGGGGACAGAGCCAGGCAGGGGCAGAGGACACAGGACGTCAGTCCTGGTGGGTGCAGCAGGCAGTAGGCGGGGCTGGCCCTTGGGTCCCGCTTCCTAAAGGTCCACAGCACCTGCCCTCGCTGCCACCCTTGAGACCAAGGCTTTACCTGTGGATCTCTGCATGATAGTGGAAGCAGACTGTGTTGGGTGGGTAAGTATGGTGTTAATATTATCACTTAGTTATTGCAGACTGACCAGGCCCACAATCTCCCAAATGAGTGGATGGTGAAGGCTTAAAGCAATGAGACAAATGAAATGATTTCAGGGCTCCAGGAGGTTCCAAACCCTCTATCACAGTTCCAGGGCCAAGACCAAGAACTTCTCTAGGCAGCCCGTATTTATTGTGTTATCCAGCAAAGGAAGGGAATACCGAAGAAAATGCAGGAATCTGGGCGGGACCTGGGAATCCCTCTAAGGACATCTCCAAGTAATACATTACGTTAATTTAGGAGCACTATGTTACCTTCAGGAAGGCCTTCACCACAGGAGCGAGAAGTGTGCAGCAGCAGTCTCCTTTTAGTTCTCTGGGTTTGGAGCCAAATGTCCTCAGCTGTGGCCTTACCTTGTCTTTTGAGGCATCCCAACTTCACAGGCCAATACAGGCCTCAGGTGGGAGCGGTGACTCAAAGAGTTTCACTTGCTATGATCCTGCTCAGAGCCACTCCCTAGTGGTCTCAACTAGGTGAGTGTGTTAGCCTGTGAGGCCATGTGTTTATTCACTTATTCACTCCACGAATGTCTTCGTTTCCTGCATCTTATCTTCCAGAGGAGACTATTGGTAACAAAATCAGTATTTCTGCACGTGAGTAAGGGGCTGAGATTCAAAGCCAAGCAAGAGACAGGGGGAGCTGAGGGCCACAGCAGGCAGCACAGGCCAGGAGGGCGCCCGCCGGGACAGGGTGAGCCCGCCAGACAGGTGAGCTCCAGGACAGGAGCCTCTGGCTGAGCTGTGGCCGGGACACCTGCCTGGGCTGCAGGAGCAACCACGCATGGCCCAGCCCCATCATCCCAGACCTCCTCAGGGTCTGCGAGGACAGGCAGCTCTGTTTCCAAAAACTCTTCAAGACGCTCCACAGAAGTTGCAGGGCAAATTTTCTCAGCATGTGTCCTAAAAAGCAGCATTGCAAATGCTCCAGTGCCTGCTCCATGCAGGAGCCTGGGAAACAGGGAAGGAGGTTTCTGCTCTCCAGGGGCTGGAGTGGGGTCATCTTGGGCCTGATGAAAGGGTGGCAGGGAGGAGAAAGGAACCCCGGGAAGGGTGAAGGGCTCCTAAGCGCACCTCTCCTTCACCCTCCGTATACCCTGGTCCTGGCCCTGGGAGACTCCAGGGTTGCTCAGAATCGTCCCCATCTCCCACTGCGCCCAGCCCAGGCAGCTTCTCTGCTTGATTCCCTGCTCCGCCCCTGCACTGGGCTGGGATCCAAAAGTGGTATGATTGTGCCCCCGTGTGGACACACGGCTGAGAGCAAGACGCCAGCTCTATTCCCTCCCCCTCAGCTGGGGCCACGAGGGTCTCACAGGCTCCCGGGAGCACCAGGAAATGGCTCTGGAAGCAGGGAGGTGACACCTTCGTGTGTCAGGTTCAGGACTGACTTGATTCCCAAGACCTCGTGCCATGGACGTTCCTTGTCCACTCTGTGACCACAGGGCAGAGGGAGGTCCCCGGCCACTAGTACTCAGGTGCAGGGTGGGCCCACATGTGCACGGGGGCCCTCAGTCTCCAAGGTGAGCCCTTGGGCTGCAAGTCCCTGTCTCTTGTCCACTGCGGCTCCAGGGCTGAGGTACCCTCCCCCTGGGGTCAGGCGATGAGTCCCCAGCCTGGGTTCTCAAGGAGCCTCTCCCAAGTCCCCGACTCCATAAGTTCCACGCAGTCCGTGGGGTCAACCCAGTCCTGCCAACCCAGTGGGTCTGAGGCAGTACTGCAGGGGCCATCAGCATAGTGGCCTCGGGGGGCTCTGCAGCCCCCCTTGACCTGGGGGACGATGCCTCTTGTGTCCCATTTGTCCCTGGTCGAAGGCAGGGCCCTCCTGAAGCAGAGGCTGGAATTTCCATCTGCATAATCCACGCACAGGAGAAACTAAACCAAAACTCAGGACAAGCTAAAAGTAAACATGCACAGTAACACCACTGGGTGGTCTGATTTTAATTTTCTTTTCCATGACTGTGAGATGCACAGCCCATCCCACACATCCCAGAGGACCCACAGCCCAACACCTCCTTCGGCTCTCATGGATGAGTGCAGCCACAACTCGGGCTCCAGGGCCGTCACCTACTAGGTATAAAAGTGGTGCTCAGTTCACTTGGAAATTTATAACCTAAACCAAAACTCAAAGAGTTGAAATGTCTACTGTTCAAGAATTGTTGGAGTAACACTGATGGTCCTGCAGAAATCTCACTTGGTGCTTTCTTCCTGCACACCTAACCTTGCTGTTTATTAGAAGCGAGCTTAGTTTAGCCTCAGCGTCAGTTGTGGGCTGTTCAACCTCACACCGCCTGGACAGTATGCCTGCGACAGCAGCAGTTTATGCTCCAATTTGTGAATAGACTGTAAGCCATGTGCGCAATACGGACATGAGTTATCCACAAGCCTGTAGCTAAGAGATGTGACAGAAAACCTCCCTAAGTATGTCTACAGGGCTCGATGGTTCTTTACCACTGGATATGAGGACAGGACAGCAGAGAACGAGAGGTCTTTGGCCTCATCTAAAGGCACTTCCGCCCCAAGCTGGAGAAGCCCCAACCCCCAGGATTCTCCCTGCCTGGCTCCTGGTCCCTCTTCTGTGACAGGGCAGGCTTCCCTGCAGATCCTGAGTGGGGTCCTGCAGACTGGGAACTGGGGAGCAGCCTGTCTGGTATCCAGAAATCATGGCTTCTGAGGCAGGTCTCTCAAAGGATCTTCCCTTTCCCAAGTGACCAGACCTGAGATCACCCATCCTTCAGTCACCTCTGTCTGCAGGGTCATGCCCCTAAAGGACACTGCCGGACACAGTGCAGGCCACTCAGCATCCATACACAAGGCTCACACACAGTCCATGGACACAGCTGCTGTACAGATGTGAAGGAAGCGCTCACTGCCTCAACAGTCTGACACCTGGCTCAGGGCAGTGTGCAGAGCCGGTGAAGGGTGATACTGAGGTGCTCAGACCCACCAAGGGAGGCAGCTCGCACAATATGCACTGCCAGACAGGAGAGACCAAGGCCATGCTGGCGCAGTGAGCTGAGAGGGAGCAGTGAGTACTAGAGCCAGGCCCGATGAGCTCTCAGGGTGGACGCAGACATGAGCCTCCCGGCTCTCCCACCACCGGCCCTGCAGCCCTGCAGCCCCAAGCACATTCGGCCTGGAGCTGCCCACAGATGCTGCCCACCGACCGGGCAGAGTGACAGCATGGGAACCAGGTCACCTTTGAGCCAGCGCGATGCCCACACCGCCCAGAGGGAGAAGTCACACAAGACAGCACTTGGGAAAGACACCAGGTGCAGTATGCTGGACACCAGCATTCTGAAGTCCCGCCTACACTGGCAGAAACCTGTCTTATGCCAGGAACTGAAGTCCCAGGGCTCCGAGCAGGACAGAAGGTGGGGTGGACAGGGCGGGGACTGAGCTTGGCAGGTGAGCGCTGAAGTGAGGCCAGGCCTGTGGCAGGCCGGGTCTCCACAGCGGCTGGGCACTCAGCTCCCTGCCTCACCAACCTTGGTCCTCGTCCCTCTGCCCAGGGTAACTGGCTACTCTCCTTCACCTTCTGCAGCCCACCTGGCCCTGTCCCCAGGGGCCCTGGCAGCGCTGCCCCCAGAACTCCAAGACCAGCACGGAAACAGACCAGTTCCACAACTCTGGTAGAGGTCACCTCCCAGGGTAAGTGGCACCAAGGGACGGGGTCCAGGTTTGTTCTAGCACAGGAGTGGGAAGCCCCTCGCCCCCTGCTGAACCTCCACCCAGCCAGGGCTCCTTGCCCAGTTCTCAGCTCCATGCTTCACAGCCCCACCCCGGGACACACACCCGCCTCCCCACTCTTCCCCAGGTGCAGTCCCACCCTTCCCCAGGGACTTCTGCCACATCCAGCGGCTCATGACTTCTCAGAGGGAGCGGCAGCCCAACCGCTCGCCCAGAAACTTCAACAAGGAGTTGAAGCCCCTGGAGCAGTAAGGTCTCCCAGCCTGTGGTTGGGACACGAAGCTGGGGGCAGAAGTCAGGTTCAGGTGCTCCTGCAGCAGGAAGACTTCAAGATCTGGAGGATTGAGCACAACTGCTTCAAAACAAACAAAAAAATTCTCAGTGCTCCCTGGGTTCAACCCCAGTACCACACGAACATCTCTGAAGCGGGTAGACAGGACCTTTGAGCCGGAATGCAGCACAGCTTCCAAGGGATTCTGCCCCATGCCTGGACCCGCACTGCTGCCCCAACGCCCCCCACCGGGGACCCCAACCCATGCTGCCTAGGGCCCGAGCGGAGGAGTCCTGGGAGCAGCAGCTGCAACGGCTGCAGGCCCTGCCTGAAGGCCAGGAGGGCCTGGGAGGCCCAGGCCTGGAGCTCGAGATACAGATGCTGAAGGAGCAAAGGAGATGCTCAAGCTCCCCTCAGCCGCCGCAACTGCCAGACATATGCCTGCAACCCCAAGGCGGCCTCCAGAGACTGCCCAGAGAGGCTTCTCCACCCAGAAAGGCAGAACAGAGAAAGCCAGGGATAGAAGGCAATCGGAGCTGCCACTCTGCAGGCCCAGCCCAAGCCCACCCTGCCCTGCCCCACCGCAGGATCCAGCACTCAGAATTGTCCCGGCTCAAGCCCGAACGCCCCACCACACACACAATAAAGGGCGCAGCACCTAAGAGACACCACAGACACATTCGTGTTCATTTTTAGTTTTGTTATAAAAAATGCTGATACACCAAGTTGGTTGGAGCTCAGGAGCGGTGGTGATGCAAAAGGAGAAGCCGCGGGGCTGGGTGGGCCGGGCGGGGGCGCAGTGTCTCCGCCGCCGCCGCCGCCGCGCGCCCATGTCCTCTCCTGCAGAGGTCCTGGCACATTCTTAGGTGGCGAGTCCTCTACCGAGTCTGCTCAACTGGAGAGAAACGCAAGTGTGAGAACACGCACACAAAGACCGACCTCCGGGGGACACAGGCTCATACCATACGCAGCTGTGCACTGTGTGGGTTCAAGCACAGACTGCGAGTGGAAAAGGGGAAACCACGTGAAGAGAAGGATCCCCACATGGAGGCCAACACATCCCAGCATGGCATCAAAGACCAGGAGTTAGGAAGTGGCCATGTCCCACAATGCTATAGGTGCCCACTGTCTACACAAGGGACCCAGGACAAATATGCTCAGGACAGGGAATTCTAAGGAGTGGGCACCATACTCTCCCTGGGTGCCAGACTCACTGTACGAGGAGATGTCTATCTCATCAGGCAGCTCGCTGATGTTGACCTCAAAGCGGTCCTGCACGTCATTGAGTATCTTGGCATCATTCTCATCCGACACGAACGTGATGGCCAAGCCCTTAGTGCCAAACCGGCCTGCTCTGGCCACCTGCCGGCGACAAAGGGAACACTAGAAGACCCAGAAGAGGGAGGAGGAGGAGGAGGAGGAGGAAGAGGAGGAGGAGGAGGAGGACGAAAACATAAAGCACGGGGGAAAGGAGGTTGCCCTGGTGTGTGGCTCACCCGGTGCAGGTAGGTGTCAGAATCCTCAGGCATGTCATAATTAAAGGCGATGTTCACCCGCTCGATGTCCATGCCTCGGCCAAATAGGTTGGTGGCCACGAGAATTCGGCGTTGGAAGTCTTTAAACTGCTGATACCGAGAAAGCCTTTGTGAGAAAGGAAATGAGAAAAATGGTTGAGTCCTTTCTCGGGCTGGCTCCTTGCCCCCACAAGGGCCCCAAGCCCTCCTGTCAAGCACCTCTCCTCCTGGGGCATCCCACGGTGGATCGCAATGGCGGGGAAGTTCTGCTCCACTAGGAGCTGGGCGAGTGCGATGCATCGCTGCACAGACTTCACAAAGATCACCACCTGCAGGCGGCGTGGTGGGGCAGGGCCAGCAGGGGAGAGACGAGTTAGGAGCGAGCGTCTTCAGGAATTTTATTCTAAAAGATCCTCAGTTCCTCTTACTTTCCATCACAGATTTCTCCCTCTGTGCTAGAGAGAATTTAGCCTTTCTGGGCTCTGACTTTTCCCTACCAGGCTGACCCAAGGCAGTGTGAGGAGTGGTAACCCGCATCTCCAGCCACGTAGTGCTAGGGGACAACATGAAGCTGCCTGATGGACGAATGTTAGGGATCAGAATGAAGGTCTGCGAAGACCATGACGGAAATTCCAGCTGACCACAACTAACTGTAAGGAGCCTAGCTTTAATTTCACGAAGTAGTTTTTAGTGCAAACTGATCACACAACAGGTAAAATGATGGAATGCTTCTCTTCAATAGGGAATAAAAAGGGGCTAAGGAGATAGCTCAGTGGTATAGCGCCTGCCTAGCAAGTGCAAGGTCCTGAGTTCAAATCCCGTACCCAAAACAAACAAAGGAAGGATTAAATACAAATTTAAGAACTCTAAGTAACCAAAACATCTTTTTGCACTTACTAAAACCCTTCCAGGATTTTACTGAGGTTTACTTTACTGGAGCTCTTTCTCATCTATGCATTTCAGTCACCGAACTGAGAGGATGCTTCTTCCACCTGGCTCACATTCAGGTCCCAACAAATGCTCCCAGTGAAGAGGATTCTCTGTTACACACGCTGGTGCTGTAACCCTAGCACCCTGGGAAGCTGAGCCAAGTGATCACAGGTTCAAGACCAGCCTGAGAAAACCCAAAAGGACTGGGGATGTAGCTTGGTATGAAAGCCCTGGGTTCAATCCACACACGAGGGCTATGGATACAGCTCACTTAGAGGGCTTGCCTAGTACACACACGCCGTAGGTTTGATCCCCAGCACCAGAAAACACACAGGAAGGTTATAACGTGTGTCCCTCAAGAAAGACTACTTGATGCTGTTTCCTGCCGCAGCTGGCGAAGGTCCCAGGCTCATCCCCTACCAGGCCTGGAACAACTGACCTGGTTGAACTCAAGAACGTCCAGAAGGTCAAAGAGCTTGCGGTTCTTCTCGTTGTCCTTCAGTTTCACGTAGTACTGCTGCAACCCGTGCAGCGTCAACTTCGTCTCATCGTCCACGAAGATCTCCATTGGCTGAGGGGGAGGAGGGTGGGGGACGGGAGGAGGGCAGAGTGGGGGGGTTAAACCTGGGGGGGTGGAGGACGCTGATCTCCAATACACCCCGTGGGGGGATGGGAGGAGAGAGACTGGAAACCCCACCACCACCAAAAACACCCGCTTTCCCAGGGTCTCCGTCACATTCCGTCTCATCTGCTTCCCATCAGTTGAGTTTTAAGAACGCCCAACTGAAAACTCATGGGAAAAAGAACTTCACAAAATATCAGAGCAGGAAACCACAAACACACACCAAGGGCAGCACCTCCGACGGAGGAGGTGGAGGGCAGGCAACAGTGGCACAGGATGCACCAAGGGAGGACATGATCCCAACACCCGAGGATCCTGGGAAACAGTACTCGGGTCAGAAACCTGCGTAGGAGAGAGCTCCAAGCCCATGGGAGAGGCGAGGAGCGCTCCATTTTACTTTCCGCTATGCAGTCTCACGCATTTAGGGAATGGATGTCATGCCCAGAGGGTACAGTGCATGAAGTCAAGGTGCATCTCAAGAGGTAAAAATTTGAGATGAGTCACCGCTTGCTCTCCGAGCACAAGCAAATGGTGTGGATAACAGTGGTCTCTAAGGGTAAAACCATCGGCAGGTTTACAGGGCAAGTATCAATAACTGGTGGTAAAAGAAAACAAGAGCAGCAACTCTGCATCCATTAAAAAATAAAAACACAACCCTTGAAGAGGGGACAGTAGCATACAGACAGTAGCATACAAAGTCAGGAACTGATACAACTCCGACTCCGGCCCTCCCTACCCCTCTGTACCAGCTTGTAGGACCTCATATCTTTATACCATCTTAGGGGACCAAGATGAAAAAGGGTGGGTCACAGGAAAAAACCAGAAGCCTAGGGAAGTGGGCTGGCCGGCCAGGCCTTCCAGGGCACAGTTCACACCTCGTTCTGGCCCAGGCAGTTAGAGAAATGTATCACCCAAGGGAAGAGGCTGTCGGGGGACACACCCCACTGCTCAATAGTTGCCCCCAGCCACCCGCACATCCGCTCGGGTTCGGTCCACTGGAGCGCTGCACTGCACTGTCTCCACCCCTCTCCACTGAGTACTGAAAAGCAACTTTTTTAAAGAAAAAAAATCCACCACCCCACTTAGGACACCCCTCCCCAACACAGACGGGGCACACGGGGCACAGCTCGTGTTAGGTTCAGGAAGAAAACCGGGCACAGAAAAAGAGCTGGTTTGGTCCTCAGCTTCCTGGTCAGGGTCCCCGCGGCCTCCGCCGCCGCCGTCCACTGCTCGGTGTCCACTCCCGCGTCGCCCGCCTCGCTGCTTCTCTGCCGCCAGCTCGCGTCTCCGCGGACCGAGGCTCCGATGGTGTGGGTTTGAGGAGGGGTGGGTGGGAAGGGCAGGGGTGGGGACCGAGGGGCCTCAGGCCCCTGCCCCGGTGTGGAGGGCCACTCCTCTGAGCTGTCTTCTTCTCTGGCTGAGCCCTGCCTGCTCCTGTCCCTCTCTGCTCTCCTGCCCGGGAGCTGTGCGTCTGAGCAGAAGGCCGGCTGCTCGCTGCCACCTTGAGGTGCGTGGCTGCGAGGGGCTGTGCAGGTGAAGGCCGGGCGGTAGGGCAGGGTTCTGCCCTCCCCCACGGGAGAACTGGTTCAGAAAGGCTGCGATTATAAAGGTGGACAGCTCCCCGCTCTCTCCTTATCCCGACCAAGTCTTCCGGAGGTTCCCTAGCCTTTGTGCAGACCCTAGCGCTGGCTGTCTCTCCTCTCTGTCTCTTCCAGGAGTCATCGCGCTATGGCACTGGCCTCCTTCTGGTCTGAGGACTGGGAGTCTGCAGGAGGAGGGCGAGGAAGGGAGGAGGCAGCGGGCGGGGAGTGGAGGGAGAGAAGGTAGAAGGGTATTTACATCTTGCATGAACTTGCGGCAGACTGGACGAATCTCTTTGCCCAAGGTAGCACTGAACATCATGACCTGCTTCTCATGCGGGGTCATGCGAAAAATTTCCTGGACATCCCGACGCATGTCTGCCAGGAGAACAAGAAATTACGGAAGAGAAGAAACACCCACAATGATAAAGACCAAGGGCCCTGGGTTCAGTCCCACCCACCACCAAAAAAAAGCATAATCGAAAGGGTCTAGGAAGCACTGAGCCCTCAGCCACGGTGATGCTAAGAGTCAGCTTCGCAGAGTGACACCTGCACCCAACCAGTATCATTTGGCACTAGAGGCAACTCCCGGACAGGAGCCGGCCGTCCCACACTCACCGAGTTGTTCAAGCATCTTGTCACACTCATCGAGGATAAAGTGTTTAATATGTTTGAGGTTGAGGCTCTTATTCCGAGCCAGGGCGAGAATGCGGCCAGGAGTCCCCACCACAATGTGCGGGCAGTTCTTCTTCAGTACCTCCTCGTCCTTCTTGATAGACAGACCACCAAAAAACACTGCGACCTGCAGACCAGGAAGAGTCTCACAAGGAAGGGAACCCCAGCTCCCAGAGCTCCTATTCTGTCAGGACGAGTCTTACACTCAACTCTTAGCGTACCTAATAAAAACGTAAAGAGTCCACCTCATGTAAAATTCTCCTGCATGCCCAAATACTGAGGCAGCAACAAAAGGGGTTTTCCCAGCCACATGGCCATGGGGGCAGGCAGGGCCAGCGTCCAGAGCCCACGCCCCAACCTCAGCGATACGGCTCTCAGGCCCGGCTTCTGTTTAAGAATAAGAACAGCAAGAAACCCTCCCGGCACCATCCAGTACCACAAAAACTAACAGAGAGTTGAGTATGAGACATTTCTAGCTGAACGACTAGACCTTAGACTGTACTCTTCAGAGAAATACACCGCACACATGTGTAAATGCTGAACTGTGTTTCTGGTCTGAGAAACAGAAAGTGTAAATAAGGACCAAATGTCTCATAGATATTGGGAGATGGGAAGAAAATATTCCAATGAGAAGATCAAGGAGGGGAAGGAAAGGACAACAAAAAGAAAACAGAAGGAAAAGTGGAAACAAAGCTTTTGTAAGTAAGTAGGGGAAGAGAGGCTGAAGGGAGAGGAGAGGAATGAGAGAGAAAGACATGAGATGTATCATGTATACAGATACAAATTCTCTACAATGAATGCTATCATTTTGTGGATCTAAAATGTACCAATAAAAAATCTCACACTCACACACACACACACACACACACACACACACACACGAAAGCACATGGGCTACGCACAGTGGAACATGCATATAATCCCAGCACTTGGAAGGCCATGGCAGGAGAATTAACAGTTCAAGTGCCATCTGGGCAGCTTGTAAAGCCATCTCAAAATACAAAAAGGGCCGAGGATATAGCTCCGCTTGAAGGCCCCAGGGTTAATCCCCAGTACAAACCCTCCAAAAAGCCTGGAACATCAAGTTGTTCTAAATGAACTGTCACATAAGCTCCCAGTTACTGATCCGGCTACTGATGAGTAGCCCAGGTCTGTGGCAAACTAGGAGAGCAGCATCACCTAGGAAGGATTCTTGCCAGAACTGTTTCTCAGTTAAGCTTTCCAATATAAATTTCAGCTGCTAAGAAACACTAGGAGAAGAGCAAGCTAAACACTGAGGGAGAAACCACAGGAGCCCAGAACTGGGCATTCTGTACAGCCAGCCCTGTCCCTGACCAGGCAGCAATTCTGAGCAGGAATAAGCGAAGTACAAGTTAAGTAAAGACAATTTGTATTTGCTTGTGTGTTTTTTCAACAGAATTTCACTATGTTTCTTGAATTCCTAGGCACAAGTGATCCTCCTGCCTCAGCCTCCCAAGGAGCTGGCACTACAGCTACCTGCACGACTGCACCCAGTCTCACTGGATCACAACACCCAGTCTCTTGAGAGTGACTGAGCTGTGCCTACAGAGGGGGATGAACCCTCGCTCACTGCTGAACTCAACAACGAATGTAAATGATTTCCTGGTTTTCGCCATTTCAAATCAACCCACAGACTCAGACTGCTTGGTGCAAGGACAGAAAGTACCTCTATTGATGCTGGCCATTTTGAACATTCGGCCTTCGGGTTACATTTAAAGAATTAACACAATTTTCAAAATATTGGAAGAATAAAAAACTAGTGTTTCGTCAAGTCAGAAACTATATCAGCCAACAAATTAAGGAAACACTGCCTACGACAGGAAGTAGGGGCTCATAGGCAGTGCACTTGTCTCATATGTACAAGGCCAGGGTTCGAAAACCCACCACCATTACAATGGGGTGGGGTGTCTTCTGTGAAACAGGATTATAGGTGGGAGAACACACATCGTTTCATTGTTAAGGTGTTATGAATTACTTAAAAACAAGTATAGCTACTATTTGATTTTCAAGAAATTTCCAGTTTAAAGCTATGCCTCAAACACTCCTAGCTCCTCTCAACTATAATGTATGTCGGCCGTGGTGCAGTACGCCTGAAATGCCAGCACTCAGGAGGCTGAGGAAGAAAGATAGCTGGGAGTTCAAGACTAGCCTGGGCTACAAAGTCAGCTCAAGGCCGGCTTGAACTGCACAGCAAGACCCTGTCTGAGGGGGTGTAGGGGGACAACACACACCTATAAATAATAGAAAATTGCAACAATTTGAACAGAAAGTGCTGTTCTGCACTACAGCCAGGATGACAGGAGATCACCAATCAGTGCCTATCACCACCAGTGGCACAGAAATTGCAGTATGCTCTCATGTATTTTTATACTCAGCGAGTCTGGGACAGGACCATATAACCTGTATTTCCATCAAGAATGATGCTGAACCCACTGGTGTGGTTCCTACCAATGTGGCACAGATCACCAGAGCTCAGTTACAAACTCTCTCAAAACACAGGTGTATTTGCACTGTGTTAAGCCAAGGCAAACAAAAGCTTCTCCAAAATTAAGCTACAGCTAGCATCTCTGAGACTGTAATGGAAATCAAAGAGCCCCGAATTTTAGTAAAATCTGTTCCACACCCTGGTCTTGGGGAGCTTCCTGCCAGTTACAGTATGCTAAGGTTCTTGCACAGTTGTTTAACATAGTTTCCAGGGCTCGAGAGTCCCCACACCCTCACTCTCCCAGGGTTCTCCCGGCTGGCTCACCTTGACATTGGGCATGTATTTAGAGAAGCGCTCATACTCCTTGCTGATCTGAAAAGCCAGCTCCCTAGTGTGACACATCACCAGCACAGACACCTTGGGAGGAAAGTAGGCGGAGATGATCACAGTAAGCACCCACCCCTCCTCATTCTCTCTAGGGAAGTGACTGCTGTAAAAGCGTACCTGGGGATCATCAGTATCAACCCTGATTTGAATAATTGAGACCAAGCTTAAAGGAGAACATTCCTCCAGGCTGTCAAGGTGACCCTGACCGCCTGAGCAGTAAGTGCTCATGGCTCTAAGAGCTGGAGACAGGCCAGGATTCCTCCCATGGGGCCCTAACCCAGATGCCCTCCCTGACTCTCCCCAAGCACACCTGACCGGTCACTGGCTCCAGCTGCTGCAGTGTGGCCAAGACAAACACCGCTGTCTTTCCCATGCCTGACTTGGCCTGACACAGGACATCCATTCCTAGAATGGCCTGAGGGATGCACTCATGCTGGACTATAAGAAGAAAAAAAAAGAAAGAAAAAAAAATTAAGACTTGTCTCCAGACAACTTCACAGCCTTTCTCACCACACCAAACCCATTTCTTCCCACTTGGTTCTCCAAGTATTTTCCTGGTTCTTGCAAACTTCCAGGCCCTCTGCACCTCTCTCTGTCCCCTGGTCGTATTAATCCCACATCAAACCCTCCTGGCTCCTTCGAGCTCTCTTCCTCCAGGTCCAGACCTCCCCAGCGGTGCTAACAACCCTCCTGCGCCTCCCACCAGCTCACCTTCAGTGCTCCTGGCTGTCCTTATTTTTCTTAAACTGTAACAATCCATGACATTTCAATGCCTGCCACAGGCCATCTCGCCTACTTAGGTTGCCATGCTTTGGGTCACGTAACCCTGCAACCTTGAACAAAATGAAGCACTTGGTACCTGACCCAAAAAGCCAGCTGTTTTTAGACCAGTCAAAAAGGTTCCAGAGACCAGAGCTGGCCTGGCCCAAAAGACGGAAACTAAAGGCTTGACGAGCCCTTTCTGGAAATTTAACAGCCAAAATAACAAAGTTAAAAACAAGCAAACAAAAAGAAAAGCCAGGCACATCGGCAGCCTGCTATCTAAGCTGGTTCTGGATTACTGGCATTTCTGTGCCATCGTGAAAGACCAGGCTAGAGCAGCCTCTTCACTGTTAAGACAGTTTTTGGTCCTTATATCCTGTACTATCCCCAAAACAAACCCTCGCCATCTGAAGAAGCACCTTTTGTGCCTAGTCCCTGAAGGGCCCAGGGCCCGCTCCTCTGCGAACAAAAAAATGTACCTTCTGAGGGATGCTCAAAGCCACAGTCAACAATGGCCCGGAGCAACTCTGGCTTGAGCAGAAAGTCACGAAAGCCTGAGCTGTGGATGGAGACGTAGGAGCCCTTGACATCCTTCTTGGCAGGGGCCTCGGCCCCGTCTCCCCCAGCTGCCGTCTCCACCTCATCATCTTCATAGTCCAAGAGCTCGTTGTCCACATCATTCTCCGCCATGGCTGGGCCGGCAGAGGGAGGGGGCGGGGCTGCGGGCGGGTTCTCCCAGAGCCGGCAAAGACAAAGGGGCGCGGGAGGGGGTGAGGAAAGCAAAGAAAAAGAAAGACACTCTTGACAGCTAGGAAAGCAAAACAAAACAGAGCAAACGCATCAGCCAGGAGCAAACTTTCACCACCTCTCCATTTCCGCTCTCTTCTTACTGTCCCTGAACTACAATGCTGTCGGGGATATGGCTCAGCGGCATAAGCGCCTGCCTAAACCACGATGCCTGCCAAGAAAAGTTACAAATAGATAAAAAAAAAAATCTACAAATAGAAAGCAAATAGAACAGAAAGATGTAAAAACTAGCTTCAGAGGACATGGTACCCGGCAAGATTTTGGCTCACAGTAGCAGAAACCAGTTAGTTTGAAGCCAATTCAGAAATTTTATTTGAGCCCGGTGTGGTGGCGCACACCTGTAATCCCAGCACTCGGGATGCCGAGGCAGGAGGATCGCCCTGAGTTCAAGGCCAGCCTGGGTTACTTGCTGAGTTGAAAGCTAGCCTGAACTATACAGCGACACCCTGTCTCAAAAAATAAAATTAAAAATAAAAAACTTTATTTGTACATAGCAAGAGTGAAAAAAGAGCATCAGGAAAAAGTGAAAAATATCAATGACTTAGGAGAGGTGCAGACGGAACGACAAGCCCTTTAACACTCTCAGGGAAGAGGCTGCGCTGTCCCTATCACCTCCCTCAGCACTGATACCTAACACGGCAGCCATCAGTCAAGGGTGATAGATTAGGGTCAGCACTGCGCAGAGCGCTCACTTCTCTAAATGAAACATCATGTGGCTGCCGTTCGCGCCCGCACCCCCCCCCACCTCCCACTGCTCAGGACCCTCCTCCGTCGTTTAAGAAATCCGGTGTAGCCGGATTGGTGGCACACGCCTATAATCCCAGTACTCGGGAGGCTGAGACAGGAGGATCGCTGCGAGGTCGAGGCTAGCCCGTGCTACAAAGTGAGCTCAAGGCCAGCCTGACCTGCCTGGTGAGACCCTGTCTCAAAAAGAGAAAAAAAAAAAAAAGAAAGAAAGAAATCCGGTGTAGAGAGAAAGAAATCAATAGTGGGGAGCAGGGATCAGGGAAACGGCTCAGTGGCAAAACAAGACACAAAGGAGGCCTTTAGCTCAGTGGAGCGCCCGCCTCGCAAGCCAGAGGGCCTCGACTCAGTCCCCAGCACTGCAGACGCTAGTAACAAAGTATAACGTAAAAACTAGGCCACTGCAGACACAAAGCTTGACAAAAAGATACAATGTCTCCGTTCCAGCTTTTAACAAAATGTTTACCATTGGTTTCAGATTACTCTTGGGCTCCTAATGCGCTAAAAAATATCTTCTCGGGAAACAATGACGCCCTGGTAAACATTTGGAAACAGTTTCAACGAAGAATCGGGAAATCCAGGCGGGAGAGGTCCAACCGGCCCCACAGGCGGGCTCCTCCTCCTGCTCGTCCACTCCTGGCGGGAGCGGGCCCGGGGGAGGGCGCGAGAGCCCCGCCCCCGTAAGTACCCGGCCCCAGGGGACACCTGGCGCCGCCTCTCGTCGCCGCTGGGGCCTCGGGTAAGTGACTGACCAGCTCAAATAGCCGGGGGCAAAGAGAGGGAACACAATGGCGCTGGTGCCACCATCTTGGATTGGGCGCCCTTTCTTCCCTGCCTCCGTCCAAGAGCGCTTTGCTCTAGAAAAGGGTGAAAACAATGAGAATAACTATCCAGCTAAGCCCCAGCGACCGGCCCATCGCCCGAGCAAGGGATACCAGGGGCCCGTGCGGCAGGATGAACGGGGAGAACCGCAGATGGAGGCGGATGGCAGTTAAGGCCAAAGCTTACCTGAACGGGGCAGGCGCGTATGGCGGCAGCGACAGCGACGAAGGAGGGAATCGACCTTCACTTCCGGTTCCAGGCTTGCCTCTACCCCGGCCTCCCGCCTTCTCGCCTGCCAGGGCGCAGGCGCAGGGTGCCGGAAGAGGACCTTCGAAGATGGTGTAGTTCCGCGCGCTCCGGGGTTACCTTTGCAAAATGCCTGTTAGGAAAAAAAAAATGGTAAAGCCACTTCTAACTCCTCCGCTGCTCCCAAAAACGGAAGACGTAAAGGTGACGAACGTGTTCCCTTGTCCTACTCTCTTCCACGCCTTTCGCTTCTTCGTTTAAGTTTCTGCCACGCGGGTGTTGTGGGGCCGCCAAAAACAGGGTGGTGGGGGAAGCTGCTAGTTCCCACGGGGTCCTTGTCGCGGTGTCAAGGTCACCCCCCAGGGCCGCTGCGCATGCGCAGAGAGAACCCTCTGGCCCCAGTTGAGAGGATGGAATAGCCAGGTGTCACGAGCTTGGGAGTGCAGCAACATTGGCTCACAATTAAGTTGGCTGATGAAGCTAAAGCCTTTACTTTCATGGCCAAGGACTGTGAGTCAGAAATGAGAATCTGCCTCCTCAAGTGTTAAAACTAAATGATAAGCCAGGCGTGCTAGTGCACACCTATGATCCAAACACACCGGAGGCTGGGGTGGAAGGATCCCCGGAAGTTCAAGGCCAGCTAGTCTACTAGTGAATTCAAGGTCAGCCTGAACTGCTTGGCGAGATGCAGTCTCAAAAAAAAAAAAAAAAAAACAAACAAAAAACTAATGATAAGGCTTGAGGATTGCACAGCTTTGCATAAAATTATTAATTACAGCCGTATATTGTTTAGCTCCGCCCAGACAGTCCTGGATTCTTTCATAAAGGAAACATTTGACATCCCTTTCTTTTGAGATGCTGCGTAAGTTGGATGTGCTGCATAAAACTGGTGGGTATTTGTCCCTTTCTCTGTTAGCACGCTTAATTATTTAACCACCGTTTCCATTTTTTAGAGAAGCAAATAGATTTAGAGAAGTAAAACCAAATATCCAAAGCAATACAGCTGGCAATGTGACAGCCAGGGTGTAAACACCTTTAATTCTGTATTGCCTCCCTGCTTACAGAATCTGGTTAACAGATACACTATGGATTACCTCCTTGGTTCAAGTTCTTGGGGAAGCAAAGAGAAATAACTTATCCAAAGATGGAGTCATAAAAGAACCGTTTTCCCAGCCCTACACATAACATAAGTTATTCCACAGTACTGATCAGCTGGCCACCTGTGCTAAGCGCTAACCTGGGATCTGGGGACAAGCAGTGACCAACTCTGTCCTCACAGAGTTGACCTAAGGGGAGACGACACATAATGTCAAGTTTCAAGTATTATAAAGCCAAACGAAACAGAGTAGAGTGCTTGTTCCAGCATTTTTTCGATTTGCCATATGTAGTTGTATCAAGATGCCCCCCATAGGTGAAGCTCTTCAAAGGGGCTGGATCTAAGGTGTGTGGTGCGGGGGTTGGTGCCCCACCCTAAAGGCAGGTAGCCTGCATGGGATGTAGCGGGCAGAAAGAGGACTGCCGCCCTTGCTTGCTGCTTGCTGCTTTCTGCCTGCCCTGCTTTGTCAAGGACTGTTTCTCCTCTGCCATGCCCCGCTGCCTTGGAGCCAGCTGACTATAGGTTGAAACCTCTCCAGACTGAGCTACAGTAACCCTTTCCTCCTGTAACTTCGGGTGTCGGGGATATTTTGTCTCAGCCACGGATATTTTGTTTCAGCAATGAGAAAAGTAAGACAGTAGTCCTCAGGCTCCCAAACAAGTAACCACATGTTTCTCAACTTGAGAAAAACAAAGCATTACTTAGCTTTTGTTTCTCGCAGTGAATTTCAAGGACAGACCCTTTACCCTTTATGGTGTTTAGAAAATATGTAAACAGAGCGGGAGAGTGGATGAAGACGAGAAATGACGAGGCAGCAAGAGGCTGCTGGGACTCGCTGACTCATTCGCCCAAGTTTATTGATAACTGTTTGTTGTTACAAGGGGAAGCAGTGTGTTGTGACTATGGGAAGGAAGGCCGTGCAGATGGGGGCAGAGCATCGCTTCAGACCTCGGGGATCCGTGAGCATCTGGTGGTTTGGGGGGAACAAAAGGGGACGAAACCCAATAAAGGTCCGCTTATGAGAGACAAAAAGAGAAGCTAAGAGATGCAATACCTGCCTGGAACTGGAACAGAGGGGCTAAGAGAGGTCCACATTTCCTCTTTCCAGGGATCATCAGGTCCGGGCCGGGGGTGAGAGGTGGGAAGAACAAACTCTTCTGGGAATTACGAGGGTCAGAGAGTGGAGAGAATTAGAAAGCCTGTGGGAAAAGCCAGGAAACCGCAGTCCAGGCTTTGGCAGGTGAGCAGAGGGTGGTGATATACCTGAGTTTCCCATTTAGTGAACCCCAACTGCTCCCAGGAACCGTGATAGGCCCTTTACAGAATAATCCCTAATCACCGCAGCAGCCTCCCAAGGTGGAACTATTCCAGTTTCACAAAGGAGAACACCGCAGCCCCCAGGTTAGGCAGCCTGTCCCAGCTGCTCAGCCGGCGAGCAGCGGGGCTGGGAGAGATGCCCAGATCTTCCAGGCTTGAGTTGGGAGCTTTCCACACCCCTACCTCTCTGTGCTACAAGTTTACAGAAGTGTTGGGTGAAGGTGACTTGGCTCACTTTGGAAGGTTCCCAGAAAGGGTGAAACAGCAAGATTTGAGTTTGCCCAGGATATCCCTAAACCTCACAGTTCAAAATTAGGCACTGCTTCCTAGCATTTCCACAGAGTGGAAAAGGAGAGAAAGGTTATGGTGGGAAATAGATTTTTCAGTACTGAGCACTGAACCCAGGGCCTGGCCCATGCCAGGCAGGGAGTGCCCTGGGCTCAGGAGACTTCTTTGTGGGTGCAGACTTGCATGAGGAGCAGCCCCCCGGGAGACCCTAGGCAGTGATCCGGTAGTTGGGGTGGAGCTGGGGCCTCACATCGCAGACCATGCCGAGGAGCTGGGCCAGGACGCGCTCCCGGTTCCGCTGCTGGGAGCTCAGCATGCCCTGTACCTGGCGCCTCGTAGCCTGCTCCACTTCAGCGGACAGGTTCCCCTGGGAGCCCATGGCCTGGAGGACGGGGAGAGAGGTAAAGGAGAAAAGAGAAAAGCAGAAACAGAGAAAGACATGTCCTGGCTTGGGGTGGAAAAGGTCCTGAGCAAGAAAAAAAGCCTTTTTAGAAACTACCCCTCCCCACCCCACAGCAGTACCCAGATACCAAAGAGGTCACTTATGACCTTTTCTCTAGGGTCTGACAAGCAATCTCCTAACTAAAACTGACTGTAAAATCCTCACTCTGTCACTGCCCTGACCATGAAATCCTGCCCTCCCCCCACAAGCTGTATGTCAGACTTGCCAAACATGAGCCTGTAATACCAGCACTGGAGAAGCTGAGACAGGATTGCGAGTTTATGCCCTGCCTGGGGTACAAAAGCAAGTTCAAGGCCAGCCTGGACTACAGAGTGAGACCCTGTTTCAAAACAAAAACAAAACCCCTCCCGGGCTCTGTTCCATACTGTCATGCAGGTTCCCGATGTCGTGGTTTCTGCAG
Organism: Dinomys branickii; assembly: GCA_004027595.1. Classification (NCBI taxonomy): domain Eukaryota; kingdom Metazoa; phylum Chordata; class Mammalia; order Rodentia; family Dinomyidae; genus Dinomys; species Dinomys branickii. Next base: position 28,590 of record PVLD010010155.1, on the reverse strand, counting down.
GGTCCCCCAGGCCCTCTCCCACCTCGCTTTCCGGGCGAGTCCTACACGCCTCACTAGGGAGGGCGCCCACCAGCTCGCGCCCCGATGGGGCCGCCCCAGATCCCCCAGCTCACCGCCTGCTGCTTGCTCTGGAATTCCTGCTCCCGCTCCCGGCGGTACTGCTGCACCTCCGTCTGCGCCTCCTCCTTTGCCTGCTTCAGCCTCCGGGCCTTCCCTAGAGGCAGAAGGCGGTGGGGGTCCCCACAGAGTGTGCCGGTAGAGGTCAGTCCCCAGCTTTTCAGCCTTCTCTCGGCCAAACAGGCGCTGGGTTCTAACCCCGCTGTTCTCCTAAGCAGCCTGCAGCCTCCCGCACTCTCCCCGCCGTGGTTCTACTGAGGCCTCCAACATCTGCTAACCTCGACCCCGGTTCTCTTTCCAGGCTCCTGCAGGAGAAGAGAGAGGACTTACTCTTCCTGGCATCTGCCACCTTCTCAGCTGCCCGCTTCTCAGCCTGCAAGAGCTGCTGGATGCCCTGGGACTGACTGGCCATTTCCGCTGTTAGGGCTGGTGATGCTCTGAAGCTGAGCAAGGTACCAGACGGATCCCACCCCCGGCGTCTATTTCTCCTCCTCCTCCTCCTCCAGCTCGGTGCTGCGCTCCTTCGCTACTCCTGGGTCTTAGTGCTCCCCTTTTCACTCAGCCTCCTGCACCGGGTGTCTCCCCCAATCTGATCCTACCACTGATTCTGGTCCTCCTCTCTCACCTCTCACCCAGGCAGTACCCGAAAAGGCCGCCTGGGGGCAGCAGGGACCAGGCTCTAAGCGGCCAGCTCGGGCTGCAGCTGCAGAGCCCTTCCGGGGCTAAGCTCCAGGGATGGAGGCAGAGGCAAGGACTGTAGGAGCTTTTGGGTGGAAGCATGAGAGCCTGATGAGTGATCGCAGGCGAGGCATAGAGGGGATGAGAATGGGGTCAAAGGGTAAGAATGTCATCACGCAATGTATGCTGGGAAAAGAGGACACTGGGCTGGCTCACTCTCTCTCCAGGGTCTCACAATGTAGCCCAGGCTGGCCCCAAACTCGGGACCTTCCTGCCTCAGCCTCCCCATGCTGAAATTACAGAAGTGTTTCACTACCTACCGGTCTCCTTGTGCCTCTCATTGCTTAATGAGTACGTTTATTGGTGTTTATCTGAAAAATCTTCATAGAAAACTGGTTTGACTCTCAGCAGAGTTCTGTGGGAGATTGCCTTCTTTTGAGCTACCTAATCTTTCTTCTGAGCAAGGTATATTTTTGGATATCATCAGGTAATGCATATAACCTGCAACGTTCTGACCCATGGTGTGCTTCTGATATACTTCTGCACTGAACTCCTTGGTTTCAGAATCATAACCAGAGAACCATTTGGTACTGTGACAGACAGGGTGCTGTGACTACATGCACAGCACCCCTCAGGGCTCCAAAAACTTCACTCCCAGCTGAAGTTCATCCAGTCTTCACTGCAAGGGGACATCCAGTCTCCTGCACTTGGCCTTCATAGATCTTGTCCATCCCACATCTTTGAGAAGCCCGCTCACTGGGTGTGGTGGTGCATGCGTGTAATCCCAGCACTGGGGAGGCTGAGGCAGGAGGATTGTTGCAAGTTCGAGACCAGCCTAGACTACAAAGTGAGCTCAATGCTAGCCTGAACTGCATAGCAAGACCCTGTCTCAAAAAGAAAGAGAGAGAGAGAGAGAGAGAGAGAGAGAGAGAGAGAGAGAGAGAGAGAGAGAGAGAGAGAAGAGAGAAGCCTGCAGGCCAGCAGCAGACCAATACAGTATGTTGCAGCATAATTTGTAAAGCCAACTTTCACACATATCTTGGTAATGCATGTGAATATGTTGTGCATGTCCCCTTCTGTACAAGAATAAAAAATCTGACAACATCTCTTGTTACACGAACTGTATCCTGTGTTTGGGAACATTGTACTGTCCTGTCCTGGGTCACCAAGTGTTTGCAAGCATAGCAATCAGTCTGCCCTCTGGTCTTCTAAACCTTACGTGGTATCTCTCAAAGTGGCCTTTATTCTTGACAACTTTAACAAACCCTGCTCAGCCCACAGCGGACTGTAAACTCTCAGAGGGTCGGCCGGCTGCCAGGAGCAGCTCTGAACTTCCCGCACTGGGCACAGAGCAGGCATTCACTGTACGGTTCTCTTAGCGCCACCCGCCCCCGCCGCCGCCCCCATCTCTCCTCCGTCTACCTCTCAGTTGGTGTGCTTCCCAAGTTCAAGGTTCTGCACACATCTCACTGGCCTTGTGCAACGGTTCCCTTAATATATTTTCATCTCTGTGTTTTTGTCTTTTGTGATCTCTCCTTATTCTGGCCTCACTGTAGTTTTGGTTTTACATTTTCATTGTGATTTTTATCCTGTCTTTAAACCTCTGATTTCTCTTTCTCTTTTCATCTTTCCACACATCGCTGAACCACTCCCTCTCTCTCCCTATAGTTGGGAGGGACCTGGAAAAACCTCAAAAACAGAGAAAACATCCTCTTTTCTTCCCACCTTAGACGGACCGTGTGTTTCAAATTCCTTGGTTTCCTCCCGGAGGTCTGATCAAGAAACCAACCTGTCGGGGCGGAAGAACATCCGGTCATGCGCCTCACAGTTCATTTCCGCCCAAAATGGCGTCTCGGTTTGCGCATTTCCGCCCGCCTAGAGTGTTTCCGCCCTTCTCGCCTCCCTCCTCCGAGCATCTTAAACTCAGGCCTGGGCCTACGGCTCTGCAGGTGCTTGGGGGGCGGGGGGCAGGTCTAATGAGTAACCCCTCCCCCCAGGTTCCAGAGGGAGAAGCCTCTACATCTGTCTCCCGGGTACATTATGTTCAATTTCTAGATCGTTATTTGAAATTGTGACTTTGTAAAATTCAAATTTCTGCTGATGAAAATTTTCCCCATGAGGCCCTAATTGCTTTTTTTTTTTCCAAAGTCCATTATTTAAAATTTACCTGCGCACTCCAGCTTTAAAGCAACCCTGTAGGCTTTTCTCAAAATTTACACTAACAAAGCTGTGACCCCGCGCCATTCAGAAATGTTTTCAAGCCCACCACCCGGTGGTGGACAAGGGTTAGGACGGGCCTCGCCCTTCGCGGGAGGTGTGACAGTGAAGGTGGGGACAGGGCAGGGTTGAGCCAGGGGAAGGGCCCGGCTGAGCCCAGGGTCCTGACTGCTGCCGCTTGTCCTTCCTCCTTAGCCCAGAACCTCCATGGCCTCGGCTTCCCGCCGCCAACGCCGCGAGCGTCGCTTTCGCCGCTACTTGTCTGCCGGCCGCCTGGCCCGGGCCCAAGCCCTCCTCCAGCGACACCCTGGCCTTGATGTAGACGCTGGGCAGCCCCCACCTCTGCACCGCGCCTGCGCCCGCCACGATGCCCCTGCCCTGTGCCTGCTGCTGCGCCTCGGGGCGGACCCTGCCCACCAGGACCGACACGGGGACACAGCGCTGCACGCCGCTGCGCGCCAGGGCCCGAACGGTGAGTGCCAGCGAGGAGCAAGGCCTGGGCAGCGGGCTGGTTAGATCGGAAACGGGAGTTGTGGAGAAATGGCCAGTTATGTGCTCGGTGGGACCTTGGCATGTGGCTATCATTTGTGCCTTTGATACAGGAGAAGCTTCCCACCTGTTAGATGCCAAATGTGCCGAGTTCACAGTCCCAGGACAAGAAGGAGCGATGGCATGAGCCAAAGGGAGGAATTAGGAGAGTTTTATTGCAAATAAGCACAGAAGAATATATCCTGGATTTCCAAGGGGGTCCCAAGGCGGGTGACAAAAGAGGCCCTTTAGTGATGTAATGTATCCAGCAAAGTCACAAGGAGGGTATGTGGGTCAAACTGCCACCAAGCTATAGGATCCCAAGTATAACTGCGGAGCTGACATTGATCCAGTAGGGAAATGAGTCCCACGGCAAGGACACGCTCACCGGGATGCTCCGCTCACCGGTCTGGGTGTCTGGTGCCTGGCTGGATTTCCTGGACCAGGTGGTACTGATTACATTCTGCTCACCCCTTAGCAAGGCGTGAAGCCCAGCCAGGGCATCTTTATCTTGAGGCCTGACCTTCCTCAGAGGTGCTTCAGCCACAGTTCTTTTTTTTTTTTTTTTTTTTTTTTTATTTTAAAGACAAAAGAATGGAGACATATGAACCAGAAAAGCCATAAACAATACAGAAAATACAAAGTTATACAGAATATAGTAGGGAATCAGCACTGGATGTTGTATTACATAGTTATCTTCACATTAGTTAACACAAAAACATTAAAGGGAATACCAAATTATAGATAAGATAGTAGGGAATTTGCACTGGATGCTGTATAATATAAAGTTATCTTCGTTTCTGCTAATACAAAAACGACTGAGGAAATACAGAATTATAGAGAACATAGAAGGGAAGTAGCTCTGGATGCTGTCCTGCATAATGTTACCTTCATCTTTGTTACTCAGGTTACACAGATGATGGCCCTTTTGATCAGTTCGTTTTTTCTCCTCCCTCATCTCCGTTGCCCTACCACTCAATCATTCATCTTCCCTGTGATAATAACTGTACTCCTGGGTTTATCTATATCCTTGGACTCTCACCTTGGGAAGAGATATAGCTGCCTCAGACTATACTATGACATACAGGGGTGTATACAAACTGCCATGGTTGGAGGTGGGAAAGCACATATGCTCACAGCGGACCGCCCGGCTCCACCCTGTCGTCGTGCTTTGGGTGGGGGCGGGTCCAGACCATGTCAGCCACAGTTCTGATGTCTTTTTTCTTGTGCTGACTTCCTGGAGAGCCCAGACCCTCTCCAAGTGTATCTTAGTTTCTAACTTAGCTGCCTACAGCTGCTGCTTGCCAGGGCCCTGACCATGTGTGCAATCAGGGAGCAAGTTATGAGCTTTGGCATTACTGAGATGCCTTTGTCTGAAGAGCCCAAGTTTCCCAAAACAGCAACTAGTCTTTAAATTTCATCTCTCTGTACGTGAGTGGCTACTTTGCTTCTTGAGTCATTGCTTGCCTGTAGCACAGCACATACCGTGGAAGGTGGACTCTGCAGTTGGATTGCCCGGGTTCAAATCCCAGCTCCACACTTTTTTTTTTTTTTGAGATGGACTCACTATGCAGTTCAGGCTGGCCTTGAACTCATTATGTAACCCAGGATGACCTCAGACTCATGACAATCAATCCTCCTGCCTCAGCCTCCCAAGTGCTAGGATTACAGATCTGCTCCACCATATCCAGCCCCCAGCGCCACACTTAATAGCTGTGTGTTAAGTTGCTGAACTTTCCTGAGGCTTAGTTTGCCCACGTGTAAGACTAAAATAATAACACTTGATGTGTGCCAGGCACTTTTTACCAAGTAACTCGCCTGATCCTCCCAGCAACCCTGTGAGGTGAGGCACAGACGTTATCCCCATCCTACTGATAAGCTGGGCACAGCAAGGTCAAGCCATTGGCTAAAGTTACACAGTGTGTACGGGCAGCACAGGCATTGTATCCAGGCAGCCTAGCCAGCTAGAGTGTGCTCTCACTGCAGATTGTAACTTGGTTGTCTGTTATATGTTACATGTGCCCAGAATACCCTGCTCTGACAAGGATTTTGAGATCTGACACGGTATATGACTAGACGCCTGACCACAGTGAGCGCCCAGTAGGTGCTGTCAGTTGCCACTCCTGTCCTTAGCAGCAGCTCTGCACTCCCTTATGCACAATTCTGAAACTTAAGACCACTCTGGGAATCAGTTTTCATCAGCTCATTTGGTGACGAAACCCTGAGGTGAACTAAGGCGAGGCTCTCTGTGATTTGTTTTATCTTACTGATGCCAATATTGATACATTTCTCACCAGAAACATCATGAGTTTGCTTACTGGGGCGGCCCAGGCCTAATCTTCAGACTATATACTTTTAGATCAACTCAACCAAACCCTAAAAACATCCGAGTTCTGAAAGGGCTTTGTCCTTGAGGGACACAGGCGTGGAGTCTGTTGATAATGCCGTGGAAGCAGCTCTGCAGAGGTGCAGCGCCTCCTGTCAACCCTAAATGTGAAAGCCCTTTCCTGCTAGAGATCTCCTCACACAGTGAGAACATGAGAACAGCCTTGAGTTTTTGAGGAACAGCACTAACCTGGTCTGATCCACTCCTGCCCACCCCCACGCTCCCCCCTCAATATAAACAGGCAGCCACCCCCTCTGCAAACCCTGCCCACTAAGGTCAGAAGTCATTTCTTTAATTCTATCAAAGTGTGTGAGAGGGGCTGGTGTACCTGGATGTTTTTTTTAAACCTGTAAGCAAAGAGGAATTTTACTGCGTACAGGTATCTAATTGGCTGGCTGCTGTAAGCTCAGACAAAGCAGAGAGCCCCGCAGGTTCAGGAGCTTGTCCACCTCACAACTGAGAAGTCATTGTCGCGGAGGGGTCCTTCCCTAGGGCCCCTTGCTCCCGTGCGCGCTGTCCTCTCAGGCCTTCGTTCCCTCTCCCCTGCCAGGCCAGCCACCAGGGGGCCTCCTAACTCCTGAGTCAAGACGCCTCCTTGGCTGCCAGTGGCTTTGCTCCCCTTGGTGAAATGAAAAAACCTCCCTCGACTTAAGTGACCCAGAATCATTGCCGGCAGATTCTCCCCACATGGAGTCTGAAGGGTGCATCAGTCACGCTGAGGGACTGGGCTGGGTTTTCACACCCAATAAGACTCCGGTGAAGGTTACCCACCATTTGGACTTTCGGTGACTCCATTTTAGAAGCCGTCACCTCCTGGGAGTGTTCTTAGCTGTCAGAGACCGCTGGATAAATGCACCGTGGCCAGACAGTAGTCATTCTCTCCATAGACCAGGGGCTGGCCCTGAGATACGCGGTCATTTTTTTACACTTGGTGAAAAGAGTAAAATCCAAAGCCAGCCTACTCCCTCCTGTTCTTTCCTTCTGAGGTACCGTCACCACTCTTCCGTTCGTGCCCACCAAGTGCCAGGCACTTCACACCCCCTGCTCATGAGCACACCTGGTACGGGCAGGCGGTGCATCCGGCCAGGCTCCACTGCCTTTCCAGCCCCAGGTCCGGCCACACGCGGACTGTGACCACAGTCCTAGGCGCTGTCTTCTACGACCCAAGCACACCATCCGCAGACCAGCTCCTTTTGACTGATTCCCACTTTGCTTAGTGTCAGGGTCCCCTCCCATCAGTACAACCCCTACCTCACCTGTTTTTTTGTTTTTTTGAGACATGGTCTGGCTATGTAGCCCAGGCTGGCCTTGAACTCACAGTGAAGCCAGGTGTGGTGGCACATGCCTATAATCCCAGCACTTGGGAGGCTGAAACAGGAGGATCTTGCAAGTTCGAGACCAGCCTGGGCTATAAAGCGAGTTCAAGGCCAGCCTGAACTGCGTAGCAAGACCCTGTCTCAAAAAGCCAAAAAAAAAAAAAAAAAAAACCTCACAGAGATCCTCCTGTCTCAGCCTCCCAAGTGCTAGGATTACAGGCGTGTGCCACCTTGCCCCACTGTAAGGCTGACATTTTTTAAGTGTGTTTATGTATTTGGGGTTGAGGCCGTAGCTCAGTGAGTGGTGGGCCACTAGCCTAGCATGCATACGTGTAGATTCAGTTGTCAGCACTACAAAAACAGGGGAGGATTCCTTTTTACCTGTTACTATGCCTGGCTCCTTAAATTCATGTCATATCCACTAGGGGAAGGCAGCACTCCCATCACTGAGACAAAGTAAACTTTGCTTCCTCCCACAAAATTTTTTGATTTTTATTCTTCCCAGTATGAATTACAACATAGTAATTAATGAACATTGGGAAAAGTTGATCTTCACTGCTAAATTGATAATCATAGTAACATTTGAAATACTGGAGAGGGACAAAATATTTAATGGGTGGTGTGGGAAGATCTGGTTCAGATCAAGAAAGAAAGTGCCATCTCACACCTGACTCAGATTAACTTCCAAAGCCATGTGACCACAGTGCCAGACCTACAGCCACTCGGGAGGCGGGGGCAGGAGGATTCAAAGTTTGAGCCCAGTTTGGGCAATTTAATAAGACCCTATCACAAAATAAGAAAAAGAGGACAGGATAGAGCTCACTGCACAGGCCCTGGATTCAGTCCCCTGTACAGAGAGAGAGAAGGAGAGACTTGTTTTTAGCACTGGGGGTTGAACCCAAGGCCTCGGAACTGAGCAACATCTCAATCACCCTTTTTTTGAAAATTGGTTTTTATTTTGAGTCAGGCTCTCTCTAAGTCTCTACATTGCTCAGACTGGGTTCAGACTTGTGATCCTCCAGCCTCAGCCTCTCAAAGTGGAGGGATTAGAGGCAGGCATGTACTAGCCTGCATGGTTTGATTGGGTTTTTTTGGCGGGGGGCGGGGGGTAGGTGGGTGTTTGGTTGGGTTTTGTTTTTTGGTTGTTTTTTGGTTGTTTGTTTTTTGGCATATATTCCGTGACTCAAAAATTCCTCCTCTGAACATCTGCCTACACAGATACTATAACAAGTCCACAGAGGTACATGTATGAAACCGGGGGCTTCTGGAAACACAGTTTGTGAGCGAGGAGTGGGGGAGTGGTTTGTTTTGTGCAGGCAGTGGAACACTACGCAGTCATCCCGAAGAATGAAGTGGGCTGTGTATTCTCATGGAAAAATATAACGAGATGCTATGTGAGAAGCAGGTTGCCAGCCAGCACGTGCAGCAGCAGTGTGACCGCGGGTCTGAGTAAATTGGCCTCGTGTCACTTTTATATACACATTTTTTTTTTTGGTCTTTTTGAGACAGGGTCTCGCTCTGTAGTTCAGGCTGGCCTTAAACTCTCAGTGATCCTCCTGCCTTAGCCTCCCAAGTCCTGGGATTATAGGCATGTGCCACCATGCCCGGCTCATTTAGGTATACCAAGATATGACTAGAATGGGCCACAGCAAACTCTTAATACTTAGCAATTATTCTTTCCTTAAAAAGGAAAGAAGGGCTGGGGATATAGCTCAGTGGAATAAGCGCCTGCCTAGCAAGCGCAGAGTCCTGAGTTTGATCCCCAGTACCGCCAAAAAAAAAAAAAAAGGAAAGAAAATTTCAACTTAATTATGTCACTGTTGCATTAAAACATCAACTAAATAAAGCTGAAATGAAAAAGCTACCTATAATCCAATCACCTAAAAACTAGAATTTTCCAGTCTTTTTTTTTTTTAAACACCAGATTTGGTCTTTTCCTGTTTCTTTTCTCTCTCTTTTTTCTTTTGTTTTGTAATTTTTGTTCTTGAAGCAGAGTTTTGCTATGTTGCCCAGGCAGGTCCTGAACTCCTGGGCTCATGTGATCCACCTGCCTCAACTTCTTGAATAACTGGGACTGTAGGGTCACACCCAACTTGATCAATTTACTTAAATTGTTATGATCAGATCTTGTATACAGTTTTGTAGCCAGATTTTTCACACACACACACTTGCAGCGGCCATTCAGTGTTCTGTACTATACTTTACTCACCGTGTTTTCTAGCTGGACGCCTTCCTCCTGTGTACTTATGAGTTTGAGACCTCCCGTCTCTCAAGCCTAAACACACCTGCAGTGCACCCTGGTGGGGACAGGCAGAGGAAGACGGGACAGGTGCTCTCTAGGCGGGACAAGTTGGGAGGACTTGTGACCCCACAGCAGCAGCCCTTCTGCCTCTTGCGCTGGGATGGGTGGGGAGGGCCTTGGGAGACAGGCCGGGCCACTCTGTGTGTCCTGCGTTCCTGGCAGTGATGGGTCAGCCCTTCCCCGGTGCCATCCCTCTGCCAGGCAGACAGTACTTTCCAGCACCACTAACCAAGGCTTCACGCCTGCAGCCCATTTCCTCCCAGCCTGAGGAGAGAAAGTAGGTCTACAGGAAGAGAGGCTGCCTGGCTCACCTTCCGCTGGCCCCCAGGGGAGAGGGGTAGTTGGCGACCGCAGCGGGTGGGCTCGGCTGAGGCACCCGCTCAGCTTGGCCCGTACGGTGGTGGCCAGAGTTCAGGAAGAAGGGTGCTCCCTCTCCTGTTTGCTTGCAGCTCCTGAGAGAGGCCTCTGGCTCGGCCCTCCTGCCCTGCCTCGGTGAGCAGTCATTTAAAGGGAGCAGCTTGCTCTGCTGCCGGCCACATTCTGTGGCTCAGAGGAGAGGATCCAGATCTTTCACCAGGCTGATAGAGTCTGGGGCGAGGAATTCCGTGGGGACGTGAGTGACAACATTTCCAGCCAGGAGTGGAAAACAGAGTGTTTGGCATCGTCCTGGGTGGCCAGAGTCGGGGCCAGAGTGTGTCATCTGACAGGGCAGAGCCAGCGCACACTAGGGCGGCTGCTGAGGGCCTAAGTCGGGAGGCTTTAAGCTGCTGCAGTCTCCTCTGGCATATCAGCTACTGGGACATACTTGTCAGGGGTGATTGTGTTCTCTGCCACCGTTTCTATGTGAAACGCGCCACCCTGTGATAATGCAGATTGAACCCAGGGCCGCTCACTGAGCTACATCCCTAGCCCTTTTTATTTTCTACTTTGAGACAGTCTCATTAAGTTGCCCAGACAGGCCTCAGATTTCTGATCTTCCTCCTCAGCCGCTTGAGTAGCTGGGGTTCCAGGTGCCATGGGCCACCCCTCCTGCCGTGGAAGACCGAGGGAATTCAAGATGGTGGCCCCAGAGTGGGGGCCGCAGCTCACTTCTTTCCCTGCTCTCTCACCCACAGCTTACACAGACTTCTTCCTGCCGCTGCTGAGTCGCTGCCCCTCTGCCATGGGGATAAAGAATAAAGATGGGGAGACCCCTGGGCAAATTCTGGGCTGGGGACCCCCCTGGGACTCTGCTGAAGAGGAAGGAGATGATGAAGCTTCCAATGAGTGGGGGTGGAGGCAGAAGCTGCAGGGCGAACTGGAGGATGAGTGGCAGGAAGTCATCGGGAGGTTCGAAGGTGAGGACTCCGTTGCCGTCCACGCTGGCCTCCCCTCTGCCCGCGGCATGGCTGCCCACGCCGGGCCCCTCGCACTTCCTGCCTCTCGTGCCCCGCTGTCTGCGAACCACCTCTCTGACCGCCCGCTCCCTCCTCCCCAGCAGATGATGCTGCCCGGGACACGCAGGAACCCGAGTCCTTCGCAGCCTGGTCAGACCGCCTGGCACGGGAACATGCCCGGAAGTGCCAGCAGCCGCGGGCAGCGGGATCCTGCCGACTTCCGCGGGCCGAGGGTGCCGGTCACAGCTGGCGACAGCAAGAGGAGGAGCAGCGACTCTTCCGAGAGCGGGCCGAGGCCAAGGAGCGAGAACTGCGGGAGAGCCGAGCCCACAGGGCCCAGGAGGCTGGAGGGAACGGAGGGCCAGAGCCGGCCAGGGCCCGGCCCAGGGCAGAGCGGCCCGGAGGAGCGGGCAGGGGCAGCCTGTGGCGCTTCAGTGATGTGCCTTGGCCCTGCCCCGGTGGAGGGGACCCGGAGGCCATGGCTGCAGCCCTGGTGGCCAGGGGTCCCCCCTTGGAGGAGCAGGGGGCCCTGAGGAGGTACTTGAGGGTCCAGCAGGTCCGCTGGCACCCTGACCGCTTCCTGCAGCGCTTCCGGAACCAGATTGAGACCCGGGAGCTGGGCCGCGTGATGGGGACTGTGACGGCCCTTTCTCAGGCCCTGAATCGCCACGCAGAGGCCCTCAAGTGACCCCAGGGGAGCAGGAAGCTGCTGGGTGCAGCTCCGGCGGGAGGAGGGGGCAGAGGAAGGTGAGGTCAGGGATGGGAGGACTGCGAGGCCCGAGGGCCGTAACTGAGAGCGCGGGGGTGCGGCCGCGTGGGCCTCTGCCCGCTCCGTCCGCTGTTTCCAAATAACGCTGGCTCCGCGTCGCACTCCAGGCTCCTCTGCCTTTTTCCATCGCGATGGTTTTCACCGCCCATGACATCTCCTTTCCCGCCGCAGCCGTCGCCGCCACTGAAAGCCGCAGCTCCTACACACTGCGCGCACTCAGCAGCCCCAGCCCCAGCCCTGCCTCGCACCCCGGAGTTGGCCCTGCTCCCCGCCCGGCCTCTGCCTCGCTGGCCCGGTGTGGGGGTCCTGCCCACTCCGGAGTCTGCGGCTGGAGGGAGAGGTGTGAACAGAGGCAAAAGGGGAACAGCACCAGTTTCCCCCCGCCCCCCAGCTCGCAGGCAGAACCACATCCTCCTCCCCACCTAACACCCCTGCCCCGACACAGGGCTTTCCCTCTGCTGAGTCACTGAATGAGCGAGTTGGGGGCAGCCAGTGTTGGGATCATGAGGCTGGAGGAGACGGGGTAGCAGTGGGGTGGATGCACTGGGGTGGATGGGGGAAGAGCCGCGAGGGGGAGAAGAATTTCAGTGGCTAAAATTAGCAGCTGGGGAAGAAGGCGGAAAGAGTCCAGTTATGTAACCTGGGTTCTCTGTTCTGAGGCAACCAGAGAGAGGTCCACACCCTGGGCCAGGCTGCCCGTCCCCTCTGGCTAGCTCAGTCCTCCGCCCACCTGGGGCCCTCCTCGGCTCCTCCTTCCACCTCCGCCCCACCCAAACCTGGGCCTTCCCTCAGGGCAGCCCAGGCTCAGCCGGCAAACGTCCCCTGCCACGGAACCAGTGGCCGAGGGCCTGAAGGCTGGAGGGAGAGGGCCTGGATTCTGTGGACAAGAGGATCCGCCCGGGCTGCTGTCCGGCCTCAGCCTCTGCTCAGCTGCCTGGAGACAGCCAGGAGATTGTAGCCCAAGCCCTGCTGCCATCGCCCTGGGACAGTAGGATCAGAAAGAAAGGACCAACTAGGGAGCGTACAGTGCCTTCTAGACAGTGGGAGCACACGTCAGAGGGTCTTCCTCAGCAGGCCTGAGACCGGGTCTCCGGGGAGGGCCAGGCAGGGCAAGTGGAGGCAGAGAGAGGACAGAGGGGAAGTCGTCTGGGCACGGGGTGGGCACAAGGCCCTCAGAGAAGACAGCCACACTTAGGGAGAGGCGGGCCAAGGGCCAGGCAGATGCAGGCGGTGGGTCCTGTGAGAGGAAGCTGCAGTGATTCAGAGAAGAGGCTTCAAACTGAGCAGCCCAGGCGTCCGGTTCCTCTCACAGGCCGGAGATTCGGAAGTGGCATGCAAAGAGCGTGGGTTTGGAGCTGGGGGGAGTTAGGGTTCGGATCCCTGACCCGGGTGGGGGTTGAGAAGCAGCAGAAAGCAGGTGTCCACGCTTGCCGCTCCACCCAGGAGGCCCGTAGTTACAGTTTCCCCCTTCTGCAAGGGTCACACAAAACCAAAGCAAGACAGGCTCTGGCACCCGGGTCCCCAGACCCCCTCTCCTCAGCATCCCTCCCTGGTGTCTGGCCCCCAGCCCTATGGGGGTTCCCCTGAGATAAAGGCTGTTCACTTTCTCTGACCACACAGTTTCCGCTTCTATGTCACTTGTTTCCTAGGCTGATAAAAATACTGAGCCCTAGAGGCCTTGGCTTCCTCTGACCCCCTAGTGCCAGGCAGCAGGCATCCTGTCCACCACAGTGGGGGCTGGGCCAGCCCAGGGATCCCCAAGGGCTGACTCAGGGCCTCCCATGAGATACTGGGGAGGGGGAAGTGTGTGATCTCTGTTCCCTCATGCTGGAGCCAAGACTGGGCTCAGTGGACAGTGTTGGGGTTCAGTCTGAGAAACGGTTGGGAAAAGAGCTGTGAGATAGAAGAGGGTGGGTCTGGGGGTTAGGTCAGGACCAGTTCGAGTTAACTTAGGAAAAAGATCCAAGAGGGATTCTGTTCCATACAGGTCCATTAAGCATTGTGTGGCCCTAAGACAGATCCAAACCAGCTTCAAGTATGTGGTCCATGGGGGACAGACCTGAGTTCCCTGCCTGGTGAAAGGCACTGGCCGAGCACCTTTACGGTAGGACTCCCTGGGTACAGACGAGAGGCTCCCAGAAGGGGCAGCCTCTCAGCAGGCTTGGCCAACAGGCAGCTTCTCGGGGCCTGGTTGAAGGAAAGGCTTGGGGGAACCTTCAGCAGAGCTGGGAAGCCAGAAACACTGTGTGACCAGGCGTGGTGGCGCACACCTGTAATCCCAGCACTTAGGAGACTGAGGCAGGAGGATTGTTGCAAGTTCCAGACCAGCCTGGGCTACAAAGTGAGTTTAAGGCCAGCCTGCACTGCACAGCAAGGGGGCAAGTGCAAGCCCAGGCCCAGAGGCAAGACAGCACTGTCAGTTGTCGATCCCCAGCATGTGCTCTGGCCCTCTCCTGTAATCAGTCGTCCTGCGTGGGGGCTCGCAGGGTTGTACCTGGGCGTCCCGAGGGCTCGGAAGGAGGGAGACGAAGAGGCTGCGCAGAAAGCCTCCCCCACCTTCTCTGCCCTCCTGGCCTCCTCACTCTTACTTCCTCCCAAAGCAAGTCAGAAAAACCCGAACTCCTCTTCCCCAAAGGCATAGAAACTGGAACTCCTCTTTCACCAGGCCAGCCATAAAACCTAGAAGTGCTCTAACTTTCCTCCCGCCTTTCCGTGTAAGAGCTGGCCACACTGGTGATGTAATTCTTGGCCAGTGAGTAGGTCATAGAACCCCTGTTCCAGGGGGTCCTGGCCCATACCCACGGGAAGGGCTGCCGCACTGAGAGGATGCTGAGCAAGCCTTGCTGGGTTTTCCCACTCAGCCTGTGCCCATTAATTAGATCATACCCTTTTCATCTAACCACATTTTGACATGTCTGTTCATTCTTCATCAAATCTAAGCATACATATGGACAGTTTTGCTGGGTATGGTGGCACACGCCTGTAACTCCAACTACTCAGGAGCCTCAGGGAGGAGGATTATACGTTCAAGGCCAGCCTGGGCAATTTTTCAAGACCCTGTCTCAAAATTAAAAAAACTAAAATGGGCTTGGAAGACCAGGTGTGGTAGCATACACCTGTGATCCCAGCACTCAGGAAGCTGAAGCAGGAGGATCCCCATGAGTCCAAGGTCAGCATGGGCTACATAGGAAGACCCTGTCTCAAAACCAAAGGCACAGGGGCTTGAGATGTAGCTAAATGTTCCCTCAATTCAGTCTACAGTACTTAAAGTTTTCCCTGGTCTTTGGGTCTTCATTTTTGAAGGCCCCCCTGTTGTATAAAACTTTGATTAAAGATAAATTGGTTATGCTTTTCTCTTCTGAACCTGCCTTGCTACTGGACTGTGGGCCATGCCCTTCATGAGGGCCGGGGAAAGGGGTTTACACTTTCTGCCCCTGTGCTGTCAACATCTGTCTGGGTGAGAAAACCAAGGGCCCTAAGATCTGCTATAACCTGAAAAGAGCAGAGGCAGCATGAATGCACCCAACTGGGACTCACATACCTTCTACTCAAGTCCCAGGAACTCCAGTGTTGTCAAAGAAGGGAACAGGTTACCAGCGTGGAGGGGACACGAAGCCATGGCCCGTGGCTGGATGTGTTAGAGAAAGAAGAATCTTAGCAGGCTCCAGATTTGAAGCTAGAGCACTGGAGAGTGTGACAGCCTGCACCGAGGAGGGGAGCGGAGGTGGAGAGGACGTGAGTCCCACCCCACGCCGTGAGTAAGCTTCTGCCAAGAGCAGAGACTGCCAGGCTGGGGTGCGGACGAAAACGTCTGTCTCGCAGAACTCAGGCACGCATGTGCAGAAGAAAAACGAACGCGGGTAACAACTAGAGCCAAAGCGGAGGCTCACCTCTCAGAGTACGCAGGGCTCAGAGCAGGCCTGCTGAGCGGGAGAGATGTTCAGTAAGCGCCACTGGAGCAGCGGGCTCGGGCACTCGCCCTTTCTAACCAAGGCTGAGACTTCGAGGGGAGGGAGCCATCAGAGAGAAGGCGGAGGCACCAGAGGAGCTAAGGGTGAGCAGAGGAGGAGAGACTAGTAACGGGGTCGGGAGCAGACCTGCAAGCAAGGCGGGGCCGAGGGGGGCAGGCAGACACTGAGCAGCTGCACAAGCACCTGCACGGCAAGTGCGAGGTCCTGAGTTCAATTCTCAGTGCCAAAAACAAAACAAAACAAAAATCAACTGCCAGCTGTGGTGGCGCACGCCTGTAATCCCAGCGCTCAGGAAACCGACGGAGGAGGATCGTTGAGAGTTCGAGACCAGCCTGCGCTACAAAGTGAGCTCAAGACCAGCTTGAACTGCATAGTGAGACTGTCTCAAAAAGACCAAAAAAACAAAAGCCACCTAAATAAATAAAGGAAATGGGATAAAGAGTAAAGGTTAAAGGATCAGTGAAAACTCCCAAGAGAAGGGATAAGCAGAAAGAAAGGAGATCCACCTTGGATGGGCAGAAACTCCGTAAAACAGATGAGCACATCACCAGCCAAGAGCAGGTCAGGAGGAGGACGCAGAGGTGTGGAGACCCAGAATGTCACCTACAGGAGAACAACAGGGGTCCACAAAGGACAAAAGCCGTGTGAGGGTGCACCGAGGACCTCTGCTGTTGATGGCCGGGTCAGTACTCGGCCCCTTGGGTGGCACACTCTGCTGCATGCTCAGCAGCCAAGGGGAAGACGCAGGCACAAGACCAGGGGGCTCGCCTTGGGCTTCCAGGCCTCCCATGTAGAATATCAGAGATGCTGAACTGCCAGTGAGGGCGTACTGGAGTTGTCGCTCTTGGAGAACATGCAAAACAGAAACAAGAAGGAAGAAGAGAAGCTGGCGGCTGGGGGTGAAGAGTGCCTTTGGGGGCGAGCGGTGGGAGAAGCGGGTGGTGGGGGGAGAGCAAATGATTCAGTCGAAGCTCCTGAAGTGGTGGCCTTTGCACGTGGCGAGAGGGGTTAAAGGTGAAGCCTTTCGGGGTGGCCAACGTGGGGCAGAGAAAGGCTATAAGGCTGTCAGAGTTGCAAAGGCTGAAGAGCAGGAGCCTAAATGGTGGTGTATGCCGGCGCTGCCCGCGCGGGGAGGCTGAGGCAAGAGGGCACAAGTTTAAGCCCAACTCAGGCAATGCAGGGAGAACCTATCTCCAAATAAAAAATAAAAGAGGACTGGGAATGTAGCTCAGTGCAAGGCCATGGGTTCAACCCCCAGCACAACAAAACAAAACAGGGAGCCAGAGCATCAGATTCACCAGCTGGGCCTGGCTTTGAAGCCATGGAAGGTGCTGTCAGGGAAGAGCGGGACATAGGAGTTAAGAAGTTGGTGGAGAGGACTGTGAGCTTAGTGGTGCAGGGGGAGAGACCTTCCAGCTGCCCGGCTCCGGAGCCTGAGTGGGAGAGGCCGCAGCCTTCCCCAGGGAGAGCGGGTGCCGCATGGGAACAAGCAGGGGCCAGTCCCCGAGGGAGGGGCTCTGGAGGACCAAGAGGCCTGAGTCTGGGTCCTGTGGGTATGGAGGAGGGAGGTTGAGCCCCACTGAGGGCTCAGGAGCAGAAGGTCAACGGGGAGGGTTTCGTTTCTGGGAGCAGGAACTGTTGCTTCCGGACCCGTCAGGAAAGATGCTCGAGGGAAGGTGTGCAGCTTGACAGCTCTCCTGGAGAAGCAGAAGGTGAGGCGTCTCTCCCGGTGCCCGGGCTTCAGGGCCGTCTGCACACAGACAGTTCCATTCCCTCTAACTCCAGCCTTGCCCTCAGAGCCCAGACGCACAAATGCAGGGCCCAAGCGACATCCTGCAGCTCTGTCTGCGGGGTCTGGACTAGCCCGTCTACAGCAGAAGTAGGGCGTTGGTTCCCCTTCCTCTGGGACCCTGCCTCCCGCCGAGCCTCCTCCTCCTGCCCAGCCAGCCCGCCCTCCAGGCTGCTGGCTCTGCCAAAGTGCATCCAAGTGCGTCTGCCCCCCGCACCCCTTCCCTTCAGCATGGCTGGGGGTCCCTGTTTTCGTTGTTGTCCCCAACAGCTAATGGGAGCACACAAGTCCAATTACACACACACACACATACACACACACACACACACGCACGCACGCACGCACGCATGCACACACATGCGCGCCACCCGAATAAAACAGATGTTTCACCTTCCTCACGTGCTGCCCTCTTCCCCTGTCTCCGGAGCCCTCTCTCTGCTGTGGCCATCTGACCTTTCTCTTCAGCCTCTCCAGCCTGCCCCTCCTTCCTGCCCAGCCTGCCTAGCTGTTCTCTTTTGCCTGAAATGCTTTGCTCCCAAACTTCCACCTGCTCATTCTGCCTGCCATCCATCCCGGCTGCAATTCCACTTGCTTGCTCAGAGAGGACTTTACTGACTGCTGTATTCAAAGGTAGGCCGAGCATGGTGGCACTCGCCTATAATCCCAGCACTCAGGAGGCTGAGGCAGGAGGATTGTTGTGAGTTCAAGACCAGCGTGGGCTACAAAGGGAGCTCAAAGCCAACCTGAACTGCATAGTGAGACCGTCTCAAAAAAAAGACCAAAAAAAAAAAAAAAAATGAAGTTGAGGGGGATGTAGCTCAGTTGCACAACATCTGCCTGGCAAGCACAAGGTCCGGAGTTTGAGTCCCAGGACAAAAAAAATAAATAAAAGGCACAAAGCTTGAAGAGTGCAGTAAAGCAGCACAAAGCTCAGCAGAGGGTTTGTGGCTCAGAGCTTACATTTAGAGTCTGATTCAAGTCTGGGGTTAGGAATGGGGACAAGTGGGTTTCAAGATCAACCCCAGAAAGGGTTGGTTTGGTTTACATTTTATTGGGGGGATTTATTGATTGGAGGTATTTAGATCTGAGGTTAGGGTTACCATCGTGGTTGGGTTTGAGTTGTGATTTGGGCTGAGATTAAATTTGGATTAAGTTTGAGGCTCATCTCATTTCAGCCCCGGTCAGAGGCCCCAGAGATTTCACTGGTTTCTCCACAGAGACCACTGTGGAGACTGTGTTTCCCTGCGTTTGGGCACAAGACTCCTCTCGGCAGCCCTCCCACTCAGGGAAAGCCCCAAACCAACTGCTGCCTCCGTGAAAGAAACTGAATCTCACACAACCTCTGAAACTGAGATTGAAACCAAGATTGCTCATCTCGGGGAGCATCTTCAGCACAGCGCCGGCTCCCGTGACACGAGCCCCAGCCGGGCCGCGCCCTTCCTTCCTCCCCCTGCCCTGTCCCCCTCTCCCTAGACCTCTTGCCTTTTCCCTTTTCTCCCCCAGCATCCCGGACTTCCTCTCTGACCTCAGTGCCCGCTCCCTTTTCTCTCTGGCTCGGCGTTATTGCCGTACTCTTTCGTGCTGTAGAATGGCCTCCCTGGGGGCTTTCAGTCCCCCGCTCACGTGATCAGAGAGGAAGAAAGAAACAACAGAAATCAGAATTACCAGGGAAAGAGGAACACAGGGACAAGGAGGGCGCAGGGGTCTAGAGGGACAGTAAAAGTGACACAGGGATAATTAGAGCAAAAAGACAAATGAGCCGGGCGTGGCGGCACACGCCTGTGATCGGAGCACCTGGGAAGCTGAGTCAGGAGGACCGCCATGAGTTCAAAGCCAGCCTGGGCTACATAGTGAGTTCAAGACCAGCCCAAACTACAGAGCGAGACCCTGTCTCTGCCCTGCTCCCAGAAGACGAGATCCAAATCGAGTAATCTGAACGAGGCGCTTGTGCTTCCTTCCATCATGTCTGGACAGACGCAGAGACAGACTTCGCCTGGGCACACTCTTCTCTCCTTTCCGTCTCCCGCTGCTGTAGGAGCGCTGCAGCCCCCTTGCTGGCTGTCTGTCACACATCCCTCCCACCTGGCCTGCACCTGGCTTCCCCTCCAGCTCCCTCCGCCCCACCCCCCAGTCCAGTCCTCAGGTGGCTTCAGACGCGGTTCCTCACAGGCCCATCTGAGTGGGCCCCCCCCCACTTACTTCTTTCTTTTCCTGCTTTTCCTTTTCTCGTCCCAGTGCTAGAGAAAGAATCCAGGCTTCACACAAGCTGGACGCACACTCTTCCCATGCGCTACACCCCAGCCCCCCTTAGCATGTTGTGGGTCGCCTTTTATTTACAGTGAAATTCACACTCTCTTCTTGGCTCTAAACCCTCCCAGTTGTGCTCTCGCCCTCCTCTGAGCCGAGCTCCTGCTCCCTCCACGTGCACCCGCTGCACCCTGGAACACACGTCTGCGTCTGCGCATCCTCTGGCCTCCTTCCACCTGAAGCCCTGAGGGCCAGGCCAGGTTCCCTGGCTTTCCTTTGGGCGGCCAGGAACAAGGTCAGGGGACCACCTCTGGCATCTGCCTCCCCCAGAGGCATCCTAGGTCCTCAGTGAGCATTTGTGGAGTCAAAGGAAAGCTGAGGAGGTGGGATGAGACCTGCAGGGGAAACAGAACAGGGCGCTCCCAGAACTTCTGGCACGCAGAGCACTTTGGGTAAAGGGCATCAAAAGCCCTCAGAAGCAGCTTCTGCACCAAGGTCTCTCTGACCTTCTCCTGCCCTCCTTTCTCTTACCCCTTTTTCTCTCCCAAAACAAGCAACAGGAACGAGAATTCCTCTTCCCCACAACAGATTGTGCAAACTACAACACAGAAATACTGAATAAACCTCGAAGTATTACTCTAACACCCACTACCAGCCTGCACATTTTGTGTAACAGCTGACCATAAAGAAACCCTCTGATCTACCTAGTCTGAGAGTGGGTCTAAGGCCCATCCTGCACCTCACCCAGAAGCAAGAAATGCCACATAAAGAGGCTGAGAAGAAGCTGAATTTTTCCCACGAAGACCACTGGGTCAGACCCTTGCTGTCTAGTTGCATTTCTACACATCAATCCTTTTCCTCATCAAGTATAAGCACACGGCAGACGGCGTGCCTTGGAGCTTTGGGCCTTTATTTCTGCTTTGTCTTGCTTGTTTGTTCTGAAAAATCTCAATATCTAACCCATCAATCTTGTGGTCTTCCTGTCTCAGCCTCCCTAGTGCTGGGATTTCAGACATGTACCACCACCAGGCCTGGCTTGGGTCATCATTTCTGAAAGCCCTTCTGTTACATAAAACCGAGATTAAATCAATCTGGTAAGCCTTTCTCCTGTTAGCCTGTCTTTTACAGGAGCGTGGCACGCTACTTGTCAGGAATGAGGGAAGGGGGCATCCAAGCCCTGAAAAATGAACTAATAGCTAACACCAGCAAAACACTTCAGGCAGAACTACCCGGACTCAGAGAGAGGAGGAAAAGAGGGTGAGCAGCCCGTGCACACCCAGGACATGAGCCGCATGTCGGCGCACACTAAGGCCCTCAGGAACCTGGTGTCTGAGAACAGCAGTGTGCCCAGTGGGTGTGGGGGGTGACTTAGCCTCTGTCACCTCTAGTCCCAGCCCTTCTACAGCCCTCCATGAAATCAAAACAGTAGCAGCACAACGATATTTGAAGTAGCCAGCTGGTATTACTGTATCTCAGTCTTATAAAAAAGTGAATAAAATCATGTTTAGAAATTTTGCTTTCTTAAAACCTGTACTTTAAGCCAGGCATGGTGACACACACCTGTAATCCCAGCACTTGGGAGGCTGAGCCAGGAGGATTGTTGCAAGTTTGAGATCAGCCTGGGCTACAAAGTGAGCTCAAGGCCAGCCTGAACTGTATAGTGAGGCTCTGTCTCAAAAAGACAAAAAACAAAACAAAACGAAACAAAAAAATTCTATACTTTAGAAGCTACATGAAAACTTACTTAGATACAAAATTGTTCATATCCTGGGCATGGTGGCACACACCTGTAATCCCAGCAGTTGGGAGGCTGAAGCACGAGGATCACTGCAAGGCCAGCCTGGGCTACAAAACTGAGTGCAAGGACATCCTGAACTGCATAACAAAATCCTCTCTCAAAAAGACAAAAAATATTTTTAAAGATGTTCATATCAATGTTTTTCACATCAACCAAAAATTAGAAACTAATCAAATGCCTATCCATCAATTCAAGAATACACCAAAGCATACTGGTAGAAAGAAATATTATATAGCAATAAAAAGTCCGCTGGTACAGGCGACCTCAGAGATGAATCTTACAAACATAACGTTCATCAAAAAAAGCTAAACACGAATGAGTACATTCTGTATGATTTCACTTAAATGAACTGGAAAGCAGGAAGAACTAACCCTCACTGATAGAAGGTGGGGAGTAGGAGGTTATTGCTGGAGGTGTGGACTGAGAGAGGCCACCAGGGAACCCACTGGGGACCTGAAGATGGGTGGAACTGGGTAGCAGCTCTGCGGTCACATGGAGATAGACACATGCCCCAGCCACACACCTCAGCGGTGGCACCTCGGGTCCCTAAGTTATACATGGCTTACTTTTCTCATTGCTGAGACAAAATACCTAGGGAAAGGTTTATTTAGCCCAGCGCGGTGGCACACGCCTGTAATCCTAGCATTCGGGAGGCTGAGACAGGAGGATGGTTGCAAGTTTGAGGCCAGTCTGGGCTACAAAGTGAGTTCAAGTCTAGCCTGAACCGCACGGTCAGACCCTGTCTCAGAAAAAGACAAGGAAGGAAGGAAGGAAGGAAGGAAGGAAGGAAGGAAGGAAGGAAGGAAGCTTTATTTAGCTCATTTCGTAGAGTTTCAACCATGAACAGCTGGCTCCCAGGCGGGCGGTGTGGTGGACAGGCCTTGAAGAGGTGGTGGTCAGAAGGTAGCAGAACAAGCAAGGGATGGGTCTTAGCATCTTGCAGCCCCTTCTATCCTGTCCAAGCTACTGAGGGCGGGCAGTACTCCCACCCTTAACCCCAGTGCCCTTCAGCCCAGCACTGCACCACGAATCAATCCCAGTCACACACTCCAGATCCAGCCCCCTCTGAAAAAGTCCCACCTACGACCGCATGAGGCTTTGGGGGACATCTGACACAGCCACAACACACATCAATAAGAGAGAAACATCTGGGGGCACAGCTCGGGGGGTGAGGCTTATGCTTGACATGTGCAGGCTCTGGTTCAATCCCTAACACCAATAAAGATGGAGGGGAAAGAGAAACAATCCTGAATGGTTTTGTTTTTGTTTTTTGTGGTGCTGAGGATTGAACCTAGGGCCTCACACAGAAGATGCAAGTGTGCTCCCCTCGAGATGCACCTCCAGCCCCTGAAAGTGGTGTTGGCCCTGCACGTGCAGCTTCGAGGCAGGTCCCCTGGCTGTCTCCACCCCACCCTAGGGCACCACCCCGAATAAGGAATTCTGAAGCTCCCCTGGTGGAGAACTTTGGGAGCCTAGAATATGAATTTGGGATTCTATCAGTCTGATCTGTTGGGCCACAGAGTGGAGGGCATCCTTTGGGGATGGAGTGAGACCCCCGTGTAGGTGAGTGCATGAGTCGTCTCTGGGAAGGGACCAAAAGAGACATCTGGCAAGCCAGGACAGCTGGCAGGGTGCAAGGGGTCCCATTTGTGTTGGCATGAACCTCAGGCACACATCAAGGTACCCCACCAGCAGGCCTGTCACGAGCTTCTTGATCAGAGAAGCACACACACGGGGACAAGCACGATTTCAGTCATTTGGACAAGCTGGGGTACTACGGAAGGAAACGGGCACAGAGAAGCCTGTGATGGGCCAGTGGCACAGAGCTGTTACACTGGAGGGCTCTTCAGAGAACTGCACTGCCAGGCCACAGCCCAGCCGCTCCCCTGTGGCTCCCAGAATTGCTTGTCCCTTCTCTGGAACTCCTAGGCCTGACCTCCCTCCCTGGCTGTCCGGACCTACGGTTCCCCCGACCCCACTCGCTTTCCCAGAACTCAGTTGCCTGAGGCCCCAGCCTGCGGTTCTCTCCTAGGCCTCAGCCTTTCCTGCCTTCGACTGAAACAGCAGCATCTTCTAAGCCCTGGGGGCTTCCCCAGGCCCCAACCCGACCTAGAACCCGCCCGCCGCCTGCCACGCTGTCACTGCCGCTTCCTCTATAAAGGGACTCAAGCGTCCCTCTGGGCCCAGGGCCCCGCACAGCAGGTGAGACTCCCACCCCATCTCCCTGCCGCCTGACACCTCGGTCCCTCCCTGCAGCATCCTGCCCCTCCTGCTCCCCTTGCCGTCTGCCTGCCTCTGCCGGGCCCAGGTGGGTTTGGTTTTGGTTTGTTCCCCAGCTGTACCTCTTCATCTGTTCGACTGTTTCTCTCCGTCCCCGTCACACTTTCCCTACTTCTGTGCCATCCCTCTCTGCTCCCCTCCTGCCCCTTCTCTTCCCGCCCACCCCCTCACCTTCAGTCTAGCTGCCTGTGTCTCGTCCCCTTCTCTGCTGTCCTCGCCACACACCGCAGGCGCAGGCGGCAGCCAGGTGGGTGGGAGGTCTGTTTTCCGCCATGCGCCCCGCCCCACTCACGTCTCTCTCTGCAGGCTCTCCCCATGTCACCACCTGGATGCCTGTACCTCCCGAGGGTGTGTGGCAACCCCTTGCTCTTCCTCCTGGGGCTGCTGCTGGTGCTGCTGCTGCCTGGGGCCCAGGTGAGGCCGCAGGACGAGGGTGCTGCGGCGGTGGCCCAGCCCGACCCAGGTCCCTGCAGACTGCTCAACTCTCTTCTCCCCTAGGGACTCCCTGGTGTTGGCCTGCCCCCTCCAGCGGCCCACACTGCCCGGAGGCATTTGGGCTATGGCTCCCTCAAACCTGCTGCTCACCTCGTTGGTAAACTTCCACCCAGCCTCCCCAGCTCTCCTTCTGCCCCCCAACCCAGGGCCCCAAGTATTCACCCCTCCCAACTTCCCCCACCCCAAAGACAGGGACCCCTGCCCCATTCCACTGTCCCTAGGAACTCAGGGTCCATGCCTGCTTCCTGGGGGTGGAGACCTCTGACCTGGATCCTTGACCCCACCCCGCCCCCACCCCGTGGCTCTTCCCAGGAGACCCCAGAATGAAGAACTGGCTGCGCTGGAGAGCAAACTCGGATCAGGGCTTCATCCTCAATGGCTTCTCCTTGAGCAACAATTCCCTTGTGGTCCCCACCAGTGGCCTCTACTTCGTCTACTCCCAGGTGGTCTTCTCCGGGCACAGCCACTCTCCCAAAGCCCTCTACCTGAGCCATGAGGTCCAGGTCTGCACCCCCAGGTATTCCTCCCACCTGCCCCTGCTCAGTGCCCATAAGAACGTGGATCCGGGGCCAGAGGGACACTGGATGCGCTCCATGTACCAGGGAGCTGTGTTCCTGCTTACCAAGGGAGACCAGCTGTCCACCCACACCGAAGGCATCTCCTACCTCTTTATCAACCCCAGTAGTGTCTTCTTTGGAGCGTTTGCTCTGTAGAACTTGGAAAAACCCAAAAAGGAAAAGAATTTTGGGTTTCAAGGCCTTCTCAACACTTTGCCTCCCTTCTGACCATTCTGAGGGTCACCACCACCTCTCCTCTGCCCTTCCCAGCAGCTCAACTCTCCCCCACTCAAGTCACCCAGAGCTTTGGCAGCAGGAGCTCCAGGCACTCCTGGGACCAAGCTTCCAGAACACCTGGATACCCCGAGAATCGGCCTGCTGGCCCAGGCCGGCCGAGACCTGGCCGTGGAGGAGGGACACTGGCCAGATGGCTGGAGGCAGGGAAGAGGACTATTTATGAAGGAAACTTTAAGTTATTTATTTATGGAGCGTGGAGAGAGGCCGCAGAGGCAGAGCTCGAGGAGGCTGTCAGCGCCAAGAGAGCAAGGACAGTCTGGGCGGCTGAGGGGCTCTGGGAGGAAGCGAAAGGCTTTGCAGTCAGCCACTGCTTCGCTGAGCACCCACGAGGAGCCACCTGCACCCGAAGTAGCCCAATAAACCTCTTTTCTCTGAAACGAGTCTGAGTCTGCTCGAGTGTCTGTCTGGGGCAGGAGAGAATTTCCAGGTCTCCCTAGGGGATGGGGGGGAGAAGGAGGAGGGAAGGGGATGGGGAGCTGATGCAGGGCCGCTCTGGAGGGGCCGGGCAGCTTGACTCTGCAGGGAACAGGGAGCCAAAGGGAAATGGGAAAGTAGGTTGAGCCTGGGGAGTGGGGGCCTGAGGCCTCTGGGAGCTGCAGGCCCACGGTAGGCTGAGTGAGGGGGGCTCCCCCAGGTTTCTGGGCAGCGAGTCCACACAGAGGAAAGGGGTCACACATGGACCCCTCCGGGAGACACAGGCCCCAAGGCGCCTCAAGAACTAGTGGGTCTGGGACACAGTGGGATCTGAGGAAGCCGGCCACATGGAAGGCCTCTGTGAGGCGTGGCTTCATGAGAAACACCCGGGCCCCTGTTGTTCCTCGGAAGCCAAGACTGGAAGCAGCAGTGTGCGACCCAGGTCAAAATGAAAGGAGAAGGTCAGCCCCGTGGGGTCTGTGAATTCCCAGGCTGATTTCACTCCCTCCGGGGCTGTCCCAGGATTATCCCTCCCCCTGAGCCCTCCAGACTCCGGGTGTGTGCAGCCAGTCTCAAGCTGCCCTGTCCCCAGGTCCCTCCCTGGGGGCCCACCCTGCAGTCTCCCCCTCAAAGACTCTACTTTCTGTTTTGGTTCTGGGTTGGGTTTTTTTGGTGTTTTTGTTTGTTTGTTTGTTTGTTTGTTTTTGAGACAGGGTCTCACTATGTAGTCCAGGCTGGTCTTGTATTCACTACGCAGCCAAGGGTGGCCTTGAACACTTGAGGATCCTCCTGCCTCAGCCTCCTGAGTGCAGGGATCATAGGTGTGCACCACTGGGCCTGGTTAAGACTCTACTTTCTGTTTGTTTGTTTTTTTTTTTTTTACTTTTTTTTTTTTTTTGCGGTACTGGGGATCGAACTCAGGACCCTGCGCTTGCTAGGCAAGCGCTTATTCCACTGAGCTATATCCCCAGCCCCAAGACTCTACTTTCTGAAGCTCACTAGTATCATGTTTTATCCTCCTGTGAGTCCATGTGGAAATCAGAGGGAAACAGGTCCCCCGGTGAAACAGAGATAATTAATAATGGAAGGCAGAGGGAACTGGGGTCCAGCTTCCAGGGTCCTACACTCACAGTGGCAATTGCCCAAGAAGCTCGCCTCCGCATCCGGGTGGGGAGGTGAGGAGGATCCTGGATGCCTGGGTCTCCCCAACTTTCCAAACGCCTGCGCCTGTGGTAGAGAAGAAACCGAGACAGAGGTGCCGGGGCCCACTACCGCTTCCTGCAGATGAGCTCATGGGTTTCTCCACCAAGGAAGTTTTCCGCTGGTTGAATGAGAGCCTTTCCCCGCCCTCCTTTGGCTGCAGGCTATAAAGGCAGCTGTCTGCACACCAACCAGCAGAAGTTCCTTCTACAAGGACACCAGGCACCAGCTAGGAGGGTGAGAAGCACCTCCAGACCTGGAAATAAACCTAGACACTCC
The DNA here is from genome assembly GCA_004027595.1 of Dinomys branickii. Classification (NCBI taxonomy): domain Eukaryota; kingdom Metazoa; phylum Chordata; class Mammalia; order Rodentia; family Dinomyidae; genus Dinomys; species Dinomys branickii. The sequence continues at coordinate 1,574 of PVLD010010155.1, read as the reverse complement.
AGACGGGCTGGTTCTGTCCCTCTCACACACACTGCTCCTGGACGCCACAGCTCCCTCTGCCAAGGACGCCATGAGCACAGAAAGCATGATCCGGGATGTGGAGCTCGCCGAGGAACAGCTCCCCAAGAAGGCAGGGGGCCCCCAGGCCTCCAGGCGGTGCTGGTGCCTCAGCCTCTTCTCCTTCCTGCTCGTGGCAGGAGCCACCACGCTCTTCTGCCTGCTGCACTTCGGGGTGATCGGCCCCCAGCAGGACGAGGTGAGTCCTTGACGGCCTATGCTCTGATCTGGACTAAAATAGGGGAGGAGAGCAAAAGAGATGGGGTAGGCAAGGGGGTGCACTGACAGGAGGGCTGGGGAGGAGAACATGGCAGAGGAGGAGGAGGCAGCAAGAGATGTGGAGAGATGGGGAGAGAAAGACAGAGGCAGGATATCCCACACGCTCTGAGTGTTCAGCGAATGAATGAATGAATGAACGAGAAGATAAACACCCAGAGAGATGTGGAGAGAGATAGGGGGTGTGGGCAGAGGGCCAGGGAAGAGATAAATGACAGAGATGGCCAGACAGAGATGTGGAGACAGAGATAAAGGGGTTGAGCGAAAGACAGAGAAGGGAGGTGAAGAGGGCTGCCGGGCCCACTCAGGGCTTGCGGGTTGTTGGGGAGAGAGACGCTGAGCGGAGGGGCGGGTGAACAAACGGACTGACGGAGGCAGAGCAGGGGCCGCAGAGCCCACGCTGGAGAAGCAGCCAGCGCCCCTGCTTAGCTCCGGTGACGCTAACGTTCTTCTTCCCCCCAGCAGTTCTCCAGTGGCCTCCCTTTCAGACCCCTGGCCCAGACGCTCACGCTCAGTAAGTTTCTGCAAAGTCTCTCTCCTAAACCTGGGTTGGGGCGGCGTGGTTGGTCCTAGGATGGAAGCAGTGGGGGAGATTTAGCAGTTTGGGGTTTGGGGAGAGAAGATAACGGAAAGCAAAGAAGGCATTTTCCAGGAAGTTTAAGGATCTCAAATTTTTCTCTCCTCTTCTCTCCACAGGAGCAGCTTCTCAAAACGGGTACGACAAGCCCGTAGCTCATGTTGTGGGTAAGTTCTCTGAGCCTGTGTCTTGGGATGAAAGAGCAGACGGGATGCAGAGGGACAGGGTGTGGGGCTGCCCGGGCTGAGAGCAGGTGGGCCTTGGAGGCAGTGTGTGAGGGACGCATGGGGAGGGCGGGGAACAGGCCGAGCTAAAGGAGGATGCACCCAGAAGGGATGTGGGAAGGCAGGAGAAACCGGAAGTGGAAGTGGTAGGCAGAACTTGAGGGCCAGGATGTGGAGAGTGAACCAGCAGGGTCACACTGACTCACTCTCCCCCTCTCCAGCAAACCAACAAGCACGGGAGGAACTGAAGTGGCTGGGCAAGCGTGCCAATGCCCTCTTGGCCAATGGCATGAGTCTCAGCGACAACCAGCTTGTGGTGCCGGCGGACGGGCTGTACCTCATCTACTCCCAGGTCCTCTTCAAGGGGCAAGGCTGCCGCTCCTACCTGCTCCTCACCCATACTGTCAGCCGCTTAGCTGTGTCCTACCAGGACAAGGTCA